>PVKC010042221.1:0-12027 GCA_004027635.1 Crocidura indochinensis
TATTTTGAAATCCTGAAAACTATTAAAGTGTTCATGAAAAGATGACTGAATAAAGTAGCTTCATATATTGACATAATAGATTACTTAGCCCCATGAAAAGATAAAATTAAGCAATCTTCTTTGCAAAAGGATGAATTCTGTATGATGCTAAGTGAATGTAGTCAAAGAGACTACATTCTCGGTAGAATTATCATTCTAAAATGTGGAATATTAAAATACAAGATAATGGTGAAATAACAAATTTTCCAAAAAAAGGTGAATAAGAACATGAAACTGGTCTTTAGTAGGAAACAGGCCACTTCGAAGAGGGGAATTTGAGGGACTATACAGGAAGGGGGGACTCTCATGGAGAAAATTCTTTAGCCAGGGAAAGGTGATAGTTCTGAAAGGTAGGACTGCATGGGAAACACTATCTGTAACAATACTTAAACAATTGAGATCATATGAAGGAAAATGTAACTCATAGATGCAGATTGATTGATAGGAGACAAATTTTATGTGGAGTGTGTGTGTATGCATTGGAGGAAAAAATGGACATTAGTGCTGAAACATTGTTGAATCACAAATAACTAATGAATAACTTTGCATCTCATGCCACCTAAATTTAGAAAGAAACCAAAAAAAGGAAGAAATGGTTATTTTTATCATAATAATAATAATAATGAAAAATTGATTGACTAAAGGTAAAGGATGAAATGAGATAGGTCCCTTGGTCTCTTGAGTATTACATTAAAGTAAACCCTAAAATTGATTTTGCTTCAGTAAGAAATCTATCTAGTCCAATTTAAATGTTTTGGAACTACTTCAAAGGAGATTTTAATATAGTTTCTTGGAAAGAGATTCCCCAACTCCATTAAAAATAGTTATATAGAAGTAAACTTTACACAAAGTACAATCTAAAATCCTTGAAAAATTTATTACTCGATTTTCATATAAGAACAAATGTAAAGGTCTCCACTGAAGTATAAAACTTATTGAGACATTTTGACAGAATGTTATGACATACTTAATACCTGAACTAGAGTTTTGATGCTTTGTGCTGATTCTGATGGATCTGTGTTTTTGAATGTACAAACATTCATTAAAATATTTGAGTAGTAAGACAATACTATTTTATGACCTCTAAATCTTGAAGTTTATGTTAGTATTTTCTAGTATCTCAGTACAATATTGCCACAATTGAATTACCCTTGTTATTAATCAATCTCTAATTGATCCTTGTATATCTAAACATGCTATCCATGAGTACCTGGATGCTCAAATTTGAGCAAATTCAAAACCCTCTAAAAATCACATTACTTCTTACAAAAATTAGTTTCTTAAAAATGGTTAAAAACTTTAACTGTTTATTATCTTTACTTACATTGCATAACTCTCCTCTTACTTGTTTCTGTATAAGCATAATTACATTTCTGTTTATCCTATGTTACCCAGGCATATCTTTGCTCTTGTATCTTGTTCCATCTCTAAACTCAACGTATTTTTAAGAAATAAAGAAAATATTATGGGAACCATAAAATAAAAAATAAATCATGCCATTGTAAGAGTAAAAAGTAATATGATTCAGCTGTATCTCAGTAATAAACATTACCATCTAGTAGCTTTTATAATTTGTTTTAAATTGTTTTTCTATTTTTTATAATAACTCCATGATTTACCAATTCATTCATAATACAGTTGTTTCAGGCATTAAACATAAACATCAATCCTGCCATCAGTATGTGCTATATCATAAAGTTTATTCACAATGGTATTTTAATAATATTAAAAGATATAAAACACTTCAAGCACACATTATTAATTTTTAGACACCAAAATATTTTTATCTAACATTTTTTATATTTATTTTACATTTTGGAATTAATAATTATGGTCAAGATGGTTAAAATAATCATTTCGTGTTTATATTATTTTGTTTTGTTTTGTTTTGTTTTTTTGGTTTTTGGGCCACACCTGGTGACACTCAAGGGGTACTCCTGGCGGTGCGCTCAGAAGTTGCTCCTGGCTGGGGAACCATATCGGAAATCGTGAATCGAACCGCGGTCCGTCCTAGGCTAGCGCAGGCAAGGCAGGCACCTTACCTCCAGCTCCACGCCTGGCCCCCTCATGTTTATATTATTGATCAAAGAGAGAGTTTAGTAATTAATGTATACATCTTGCATGCTGTGAACCTCAGTTGGATAACCAATACTGTACATAATCCCTTGAGTACTTTTAGGGATTGTACTTGAAGCACAGAAGCAGAAATAATCCCTGAGCACCACCAAGCAAACAAAACAGACAAAATTTATTTTACTAGCACTTAAATAACTTAGTCAAAAACTACTACAAATTGCAGAATATTTTAGATATTCAATTATTTATTTTAAAAATCCATAGAGTTAATGCCATCTCACTAAACTTACAGAAAGGCAAAGGGAAGTTAGCCAAATGTTATTTCTTTAATTTTAATTATGAAAATATTTTCAAGCATTCAAAGTGTTATTTGGTGAGAAATTTGGGATGTAATTATGTGTAGCCTATTTTGTAACTTGCAATTGTTTTCTATCATACTATCAACTCTAAGATAACAGTTTGGAGAACTAAATTACAATACAAATAATCTATATACTAGTATCTTTCATAATAGTGTATGTCTTTCACTTTTCTTTGAATATTCAGTAATTGGTAGGTGACATAACATTGACACTGAGTGCTTTCAAATTATCTGCCGCATTTAGATCTTCTATACTAATGTGATGGACAGTATAATATTAAATACTTTTCAAAACAAAATTAGAGACAGAAGTAGCAGTTTTCTACCAGTGTACACTGCTCCATATGACAGTTTTAATCTTACAGTGTCTTCTGATAATGGATGCTCAGAGATCCTGTCACAGAAAATGACCTCCACTTGCCAATTTCTAAAGTAATAACAACTTTAAAACAAGGAACTCTTCTTGAAGATTAGATAATAGCAAAATTAATTTGGTCAAGTCAATGTTATACGCATAGTTATTTGTTGCTCCACCAACTTCAGTGAACTTTTAAGTAAGATTATTAACACTTAAATACCTCTATTTTAACATTAAATTTTACTAAATTATTTGACTGAAACAAATTAAATTAAAGTAATAAAATATCCAATGATTTGGGGATGGATGGATGGTAAAGTCTGTCTAGTATATGCCCTGCATTGCCTAACCAGGGCTATACTTGGCACCCCAGATGTTCTCTGATCTCTCCAGAAATGATCTCAGAGTATAGAACCCAAATAAGCCATGAACAATGCTAACATAAGTAATTTAATTATTTATCCATTTCACACCGAACTATTTTGTTCCCTTATCTAATAACCATAATTGGGCTGCTTATTAAAATTGAATTCAACATTTTAGCCACATTGTCCTTGAAATGCATGGCTTCTATCAAATGAAAAAGTAATACCTGAGGATGAACATTGTTGCTATTGTTATATAATAGTATGTATTTTTATGCTAATGTGTGTATTGTGTAAAAGTTAATTTTTTTCAAGGTCAGATAAAATAAAAGCTAATTCTCTAAAAAATGTGTTTGTTTATTTGTTTGGGGATTTGGAGGTTTCATCCAATTTAACTTAGGGTTTACTTCTAGTTCTTTTCTTAGGAATCTCCTCTGGTATTGCTAGAGATTAAACATGGGTTATCCACATTCACAGCAAAAAACATACCCTGTACTATCTATCCATCCAGTCCACACCAAGATATTTACTTATTTAGTTAGATTTTAAGATCACATTCCTTAATGCTCAGGGCTTACTGTTGACACTGCATTCAAACATCATTCCAAGCAGAACTCAAGAGAGATATTTGGTGCTAAGAATGAGTACTGATCTGCTATTTTCAAGGCAAATAAATCGCTAACCTGCTATCTTATCATATAGCACATATAGCTCAATATATTAATGTCAAAAATTAAGATATTTTCAAAGTATGATAGTTAATTACTTTTTTCCTCCACAATATTTGAATTATATTTTACATGTTTCTAAAATCCCTAATTTAGTGAAATCATGGTACTATTGTATAAGAAAAATAAATTATAGATATTATAATGATTTATGAATTATTTGAAAAACAAAATACCCAATTTAAAATGTATATAGAATGTTTCTAAATATCAATGGTTCTTTTGAATTAGGGTGTTTGAGTGTTTGCTATAAAGAACTTAACATTTTGATTTTTTAAAAAGTTATTTGACCAAATAAGGGAGATTCAACCATGAAAACTCTATTTGGTTGGCTGATACTATAAAATTATACAAATTAGTATTTTTAAAATCTAACTAAGCATGCATGATGATGTTTGTTTTCATTATTACCTGGCCTACATAAAAAAAACTAAGCAATTGTAAATTATACTGCATAATTTATGAATGAATTTTCTTTAGAACTAGCCTTAATTTCAATAATCACCTCCTATAGCCATTCAAAATTATATGTATTTTAGATTAAATTACAATGTGAATAAAATATTATTTTATGCTGTGGAATATTTAAAAATTAAAGACAATTTCTGTAAAGGAACAAATAATTACTTAGATTAAATGTGCTCTTTGACATTCACTCTCAGTTTTGGAAAGATAAGTATTTTTATGACAGTACATTAGTAGAGGGATGTTGGCACTTGTGAAGGGACTGGTGTTGGAACATTGTATGCCTGAAGCCAATCATGAATAATTTTGTAATTCACGAAGACTATGTAAAATAAAATCTGAGCCTGTAATGTTTCAAATGTGGTTTCAGTGATTAGAACATCTGAATTGTAGTTGATTTCCTAATGCTGTATAATCAGATGCCAAATGGCATTCAATACTGTGAACAAATACCTTCAAATTTTATATCATTAGATTTGTACTATGTTAAGTACATTATATACAAACATCAGCTAAACAATATACACATAAAGGAAAGGGAAAGTAAAAATTAATAGTTGGCTTCTATTTATATTTATAAATATAATAAATACATATAAATATATCATAACATAATATAAATACATATAATATATCATATTTAAATTATATAATACAATTAGATACTGTAGCTAAGCATACATTATATTGACCTATTTAGAATTATGTCAAATGTAGTATATATTACATAAAATATTAATTCATAACAAAGGCCACCTTTTAAAATATTTTTATTGTTATCTACCTGAGTTACAAGTCTTTCACAGTAATATTTAAAGTACATAGTAACATTGAATCAAGGGTATTTCCACCACCAGTGTTGTCTTCCTTCCAAACCTGTTCCCAGCATCCCCCTTCTTTGGCTTCCGGATTTATTGGTATAACGGGTCCCCTCTGTGTATGGCTTGTTGAAGACTGAGTATCGATTCTGTTGCCATTGACTTTGGGTTTGGTGTTTAAGTCTGATAATTTTTTATTCCTACTCAATGTTCATAAGACTGTTTGATTCTGGTACCATCCTTTTTTTTTCCCTTGAATTTATGAGGTAGAACAAGTTGATTCAAGTTAAGTGGTTCTGTTTGAAAAAAAAAGTAAAGATAATAAAAGGAAAACAACAAAAAATAAAAGATAAAAAACAAACCAACAAACAAAAAACTGGTAGGAGTCTATCTAGAAGTTATAAATATCAATCTAAAAAGAAGAACGGGGAAAAAAAAGAAAAAAAAATCATAACAAAAAAAGGCAAATAAAACCCCCACAAAAAACCAAAGATCAACAACAAAACCAAACAGACAAAACACAAAAAGAAACAAAAATCAAACTAAAGACCAAAATCAGAAACTCCAAAAAAGCACCACAACAGTAAATACAAGAAAAGATAAAAGGAAGGAGGGTTGTTGTGGCAAGGTATTTTGTTTTGTTTGGTTTGGTTTTGCATAGGCATAATAAATATTGGAGAAATTAGAAAGGAAAATCCCTTGGCCTAAAAGAACCAGGATTTCTCTGCCCTTGAAGTATATACTGTTATGGGAATAAACAGGCTCTGTACCAGCTCCTTTTCACACCCCAAGGAATTCTTTTGGTGCCAGGAAACGTTCCATTCAGTTTTGGCTGATAATAGTATCATGTCTCTAACTAGAGATCTTGATATTTGCAGAAGTCATAGAATGAAACCTAGGACAGCGTCTTTCTTTACGGTTCTAGCAGTTCTGTTCCATCACAGTTGTTATATCCAGTCTTCTGTAATTGGTGATCTTGTTTTTTGGGGCATATCCTAGGATGAGCCTAGGATAAAGTCCTTCATTGGGTTTCTAGAAGATCTTGCTATGTCACAATTGTCAAAGTCAAAACTCTGGGATTAGAGATCTTGGTTATTGTACAAATTCTTGGCCAAATTTTAGGCTAGGGATTTTCTTATTGGTCCCAGAATAAGTTCTGCACAGTCATGGTTGCCAAGGTCAGCATTCTGTAGTTAGCGATCTTGGCTTTATAAGAAATAGCTTCTTATTCTTTTATCTATATAGTTATAAAATGTATTGTTCTGAGAAAATTTTACAAAGTGCTAATATTTGCACATTATCAAAATATGTATATATATGTATATATATACATGTATATATGTGTATATATATATGTATATATATGTATATATGTATATATGTATATATATGTATATATAGATAGCCTGTATATATTGTAATTTATTGTTTTTTGTTAATTCATAACACTGTCTTTTTTATAAATTTTATTCATAAATATTTTCATTAGAACTATTGATTATTCATTTTATAAAAGAAAGAAGAGCTTTGCAATTAAAGGTCATTAAAATTGACAATGTGTATTAATTAGTATTTTAAAGTGTTTTGGTTTCTGAGAAAGCTATGGAAAATCACTGGATTGTTTTTATATTAGGAAAGCAAGTATATAAATGTTGCAACTTTTAAAAAACATTGAAATGCATATTTATAACTTACAGATATGTTAGCGAATTATATTGCCACCAACTAAATGATAATAAAATCACCAAGTATATTCAATGATTAATTTGCAGAGCTATTTACGATAGCCAGAATTTGGAAACAACTCAGGTACCCAACAACAGAGGTGTGACTAAACAAACTGTGGTACATATACACATGGAATACTATGCAACTGTCAGGAAGAATGAAGTCATGAATGGACTTGGAAACTATTGTGCTGAATGAAATATGTCAGCACAAGAGAGACACACACAGAATAGTCTCAATAAACTGTGGTGAGATTTAAGAAAAAAAAATAAAAGATTTAAGAATAATACCCAGAGACAATAGAGACAATAGCTGGAAGAACTGGCCCAGGATATGAAGCTTACCACAAAGAAAGGTGAGTGCAGTTAGAGAAATGACTACATTAACAACTATCATGGAAATGGTAGTGAGAGAGAGAAATAGAATGCTTATCTTGAATACAGACAGTGGGTGGAGGAATAGTGAGATGGGGAGAATTGGTTGTGTGAAGGTGCAGTAAAGGGGGTACAAACTGTGTAATTATGGTGTTTAAATAAAGATATTATAAATAGATAAAGAAGATTATTATAAAAAATAAAAATTCAATAAAAGTATATTTTAACATTGAATTGTTTCATTACAATTTCAGAAAAAAAATAGTCAAATGATAAAATGCAGTAGTAATGTTAAATAATTTAAACAAAACTCTAGTAAATATATTCACATAATAGTAATTTTTCAATAGGCAGCCAGTAAAAGATATAAAATACGTCTTTTTATAACAAAACTGTGATTGTTATTTAATCATAAGTAACACAAATTGATCAAAAACATATTTTGCTAATTTTTTAGATAAATTATAAATTACTTCAAAATATGCTTTATTTTTATGTCTCATTTTTATTTATTTGCATAATTAACTGTATTGCTAAAATTAGAGTAACAAACAAGTTTCCAATACCACCTCCTCCAGCAAAGTATCAGCTTCTATCAAAACTATTCTTTTGTTTCTCATTTTTTTTCTCACCACTCATGATCTTATATTCTCTATCTAGGAAAAAAATCCAATTTTCTATCTCTTTTATAGTTCATTTTCTCTAGAAGTGTTCTTTTCTGTTTTCTATGATTGCAACAATTTTCTAAACTATAACTTTCATGCCATTCATTCCTATTTTGTAAGTTTATTTAAATTAATATTACTATAGTAACTCCAATTGTTTACTCAAATATGTTCTAATCATGTATATTTATTTGTTCTTGAATGATATAAAATGCAATAAATACATAATAAAAGGGTTTGGTACAGTAAAAAAGAGAGAAATTTTGTGAGTAGAAGATTTTTTTGCAAGTAATTTTTGCAAGTCTCTGCAAAGAGTAACTTCTCCCTCTGCTCTCAGAAATTAGCACTAGTGGGGTGTGAGATCCATAAGTGCTATCAGGGTTCAAACTCAGGTCAGCTGCATACAAGGCAAGGCAAATGTCTTACATTATGTACACTCATTCATGTCCAAGATTTCTTATTTTTACATTAAAAGAACTTGTGATATATAATTTCAAAAGGATCTTAAGAATTGAAAAGGCTGAGCTCTGATAGATTAGGTGCAATTTTGTCCGGAGGTAGGTGACAGAAGAGATAGCCCATGTACTGTGATATGAAATAAGGAGTAATAGGTTTTGAGTACCTTATAACAGCAGTTCATGTCTTTTTTTTCCCCTAAAATTT
Source organism: Crocidura indochinensis (assembly GCA_004027635.1). Lineage (NCBI taxonomy): Eukaryota > Metazoa > Chordata > Mammalia > Eulipotyphla > Soricidae > Crocidura > Crocidura indochinensis. The sequence continues at coordinate 8,641 of PVKC010042221.1, forward strand.
TGTAAGTTGTCTAGACTTCTGGTATAGAATTTTGTCATCACAAAACTTTTGGGTTTTACTAGAATTTCTACTGACCTGGCCTAATCAAGGTTTGTGAAATGTTACAAATCATACAGGTGCTGAAAACAATTTTCCTATTTTTTAAAAGAAGTACTATTTTTCTCTGAACCATGTAGGTATAAAAACATTTTCAGAAATACCATTTTTACAATGAAAACTTTTAAGCAGAAAATTTAGTAATAAATCAATATTTCTTATGCATAACTAATAAGATATTTAGGTGATAAGTTTCCAAAAATACTGTTTATGATCTATTTCAAAATACATCTTTTTTAAAGAAACTTTTGATATTATAACACCATTACTTACCAAACTGTTATAATACAATCATTTCAATCATTAAATATTCAAACAATCCAATCATTTGAGTCCCCATTCTGTCATCCATGTCCCCAATTTGCACCTATCACCATAACCTGCTTCTGTGCAGAAAGAAAAAAATTACTTCATACTGCTTGTTACAACACAAAGGCAAATGAAATTATTGAAACTTAGATTAAGAAGGGCTAATTTGATATAATTATTAAATCTCTTCATGGTATTGCTAAAGCCAGAATATGAGTTTACTGGAGGATGGTCATGGTACTTGAGCCTTCTTTATTATAGTTGAGACTAATTGAGCTTGGTGTATAACTATGTAAATTTCCTATCAAACTTTCTATGATATCACTGGATGGATACTACTACACAATTTTGAGGCATTGTGTGGTCATATGGTTCAGGATCTATAGATCTGAAACAAATGTGGTGGTGATTTAGGAGTTTGATAATGTTAATTTATAGAGGTGAGTCATTTCTGTTGGAAGGTGTAGGGTATAGAGATGGGCTACTGTGATTAATGCAGAATGGTCCCATGCTTTATGAGAATTCTATTGAGGTATCATCCCAGACAAGACTTTTGAGTCCATGCATGATTGAGGCAATTATTCCTTTATGGCCACCTGGTAAGAAATCTTCTGAAATTGCCTTGGAGATATACTACTCAGAATGACATTGGGCCCAACACATTGCATATACAGACCAGGTCCTTCATTGTCAAAACAATCAGGCCAATTATTCTCAAGACCACCTGAAATTAAGCCAGGTCTTATGATATTATCTGTTTTAAGATAAAAAAAAGATTTTATTGGGACCCGGGAGATAGCATGGAGGTAGGGCGTTTGCCTTTCATGCAGAAGGTCATCAGTTCGAATCCCGGTGCCCCATATGGTCCCCCGTGCCTGCCAGGAGCAATTTCTGAGCGTGGAGCCAGGAGTAACCCCTGAGTGCTGCCGGGTGTGACCCAAAAACTAAAAAAAAAAAAAAAAAAAGATTTTATTTATTTTCACAATTGTAAGTTATTTACTGGTGGAAAGCATAGTGACATATGCTATCATCTGGTTTACTTATGCTATTATGCTTATGCAGACAGAGATCCATAGCTTTGTTCCAATTTTCTTATGAATCCTTGATTCTAGCTATTGACCTTGTATTGAGATTTTAGGCTCTGTATATTAGCTATCCCATACCTCTGCATGGTACAACAGACTACATCTGAACGATGACTATTATTTAATTTTGTAGTTTGGTAGAAGAACTGGGCCAGTTTCTTATCAAGAAAATGGAGAATATGAGATGGAGCTAATGGATTTTTTTTCTGGTGAAGTGGATATGAAGACTCAATCCCAACTCCATTTAGAAAACAGTCCCAGAGTTTTCAGCTTTTAAAATATAGTTTCACCTGAGAAAGTATAATTGCTCACAAAATTTTAGTTGGGTTATTTCTGTCAGAGGGTTTTAACATAAGGTATGGACTGGTTGGTTCAATGCAAAAGGCAATTGGAGTCCACTCAATCTTAGAATTCTGCAGAGGTAGCAACTTTGACTCATTGGAAGACTCAGTGGCTTTCATTTTCTTTTGGGAGCTTGGTAAACTACTATTACCATAAAATACATCTTAAAGTAAAAAGTGCTTTAAGATAAAAATAGATTTTATTTAATTTTTTTTACAATTTTAAGTTATTTATTGGTGGGAAGCATAGTGGCATATATGATACTATAAAAATGAAGAAGCTTTCTTTGTTTTTCCTTATAAAATTTGATCTGGAATAGAGAGCTGTGACACAAAAAGTGTCATTATTTTTTCCAATAATATATTTTTCAATAATATATTTTTTCAATAATAATATAATATAATTGAAGCAATTAATCATACTAGAACTAAAATTTTTCATTTTTTTGTGGGCAGTCATAACACATTATTACAGACTGAAAAGCTTGACCTTTTTTTAGAATACAGACTACTTTCTGATTGCACATCATCCTACATAAACAAATCCACATTCGATTGCATAGTGTTTGGATTTTGTCTTATATATGTACCAAAAACTAAAAGAACTAATGACAGGAAAATATTTTCTTCAAAGCTCTGAGGCAAGATTTGGTGAAAGGAGTTACCAAAAATTGTAAAAATTAGTATAAATTTGATTGTTTTTAAAGAAGAATTTTCTGGGAGACTTGCTCTTTGTGTAATTACTAGGGTATGTGAATGTTTGAGGTATGACATAATTATCTAGGGCCTTATCTTATGACTATAAGTACCTTATTCAGGTATGCTGGAGACTTACAGAAATTAGAAATTGAAAGAAGCTTACATGAACACGTTATTTTTACTAACTTGTCCCCAAAAATTTCATTCATTTTATTAATAATTTCAAATAATTAAAATGAGATACAAGTAAATATAAATAAGATATTAATTGGTTAGCTATTATAATAAGTGTTATTATTATTTAGGACATTAGATTTAGAAAATTAAATAGCAATTATGAAGAAAATAACAATACATAAATACCATACATTAGAATTAGTAGCACTAAGTTAAAGATAGTGCATTATCTAGATTTCAGGACAGAGTGTTAGTACACTGGGTAGGGCATTTACCTTGCACACCGCCTAACTTGGTTTGATCTCTGGCACCCCTATGATTTCTGAGCACAGAGCTAGGAGTGGTCCCTGAATGCAGCTTTGTGTAGCTTCAACAAACAATCAACAAAAGCAGAAAAAAGAAAATTATTTAGATTTGAATAGTGAAACAAATAGAATCCATCAGTAGGAAGAAAAAGAAAAGTATTCTTGAATGAATGTTGGGGTAAGAATTAATTTTGGGGGCCGGAGAGTTAGCATGGAGGTAAGGCGGTTTGCCTTTCATGCAGGAGGTCATCAGTTCGAATCCCGGCGTCCCATATGGTCCCCCGTGCCTGCCAGGAGCAATTTCTGAGCATGGAGCCAGGAGTAACCCCTGAGCACTGCTGTGTGTGACTCAAAAGCCACAAAAAAAAAAAAAAA
>PVKC010042222.1:0-11997 GCA_004027635.1 Crocidura indochinensis
GCCGCCGCCGCCGCCGCTCTCGGTGAGCACCGTCCGCTTGAGCGGCCCGGGCGGCAGGCGGTCGCCGGGGGGCTTGCGCGCGCGGTGCGAGGGCCGGCGGCGCAGCTCGGACGTGAGCTCGTGGCGCAGGAAGCGGAACACCTCCTTGGCCGGCCCGCGCCGCTCGGGCTCGAGCGCCAGCAGCCGCTGGAACATGCGCAGCGCCGGCTCGGTGAAGCGGCGCCACTGCGACGGCAGCCCCGGCAGGCGGCCCCGCTGCCAGCGCACGAACTCCTCGAAGAAGGCGTCGGCGCCCGACGCCGCCTCCCACGGGAAGTTGCCCGTGAGCACGCAGAAGATGAGCACGCCGAAGGCCCACACGTCCACGCCCGTGTCCACCGCGAAGCCGTCGGCGCGGCCCGCCTGGCACACCTCGGGCGCCGTGTAGGGGATGGTGCCGCTCACGCGCTTCACGCGGCAGCCCACGCGGCGCGTCATGCCGAAGTCGGCCAGCTTCACGCGCCGGCACTCGCGGTCGAACAGCAGCACGTTCTCGGGCTTGATGTCGCGGTGCACCAGCTGCCGCCCGTGCATGAAGTCCAGCGCCAGGCCCAGCTGCTGCACGCAGCGCTTCACCGTGTCCTCGGGCAGCCCCACCTAGGGCGAGAGGCGGCCGAGGTCGAGGTCCAGTTCGGGGGCGCCCGCGCCTGGGCCCGGCGAGATCCCGGCTCCCGGGCTCCCCGCGGGCCTCCCCCCACGCCGGCCTCCCCTGCCCCCGGCTCTCGGACCCGTCTGACCCGCAGCGCCAGGGGGGGGGGCCCGTGCCGGCTGCTGTCGGCCGCTCTCCGCCAGCCCAGGTGGCCGCTATGGTGCCCGTGTCTCGGGCCGAGGCTCTGAGAGTAGGGTGAGGGTCGCACCCGGCAGCGCTCAGGGGTTACTCCTGGCCTTAGGCTCAGAAATCCGCTCCTGGCAGGCTGGGGGTGAGCATATGGGAGGCCGGGATTCGAACCATTCTTCTGCATGCAAGGCAAATGCCTTCCCTCCGGCCCACCTTACGCGTTGATTTTAAGCTCGAGATTACAACAAAGCGGGGCCCGGGAGATAGCATGGAGGTAAGGCGTTTGCCTTGCATGCAAAAGGTCATCGGTTGGAATCCCGGTGCCCCATATGGTCCCCCGTGCCTGCCAGGAGCAATTTCTGAGCATGGAGCCAGGAGTAACCCCTGAGCACTGCCGGGTGTGACCCAAAAAAATAATAAAAGATTACAACAAAGCTCAACTCTCTTTTTTGGGGGCAGGGGGAGGAGGTCACACCCGACAGTGCTCAGAAGTCACTCCTGGGCCCGGAGAGATAGCATGGAGGTAAGACGTTTGCCTTTCATGCAGAAGGTCATCGGTTCGAATCCCGGTGCCCCGTATGGTCCCCCGTGCTTGCCAGGAGCAATTTCTGAGCATGGAGCCAGGAATAACCAACCCCTGAGCACTGCCGGGTGTGACCCAAAAACCAAAAAAAAAAAAAAAAAAAAAATCACTCCTGGCAGGCTATGGGATGCAGGGATTCGAACCACCGTCCTTCTGCATGCTATCTCTGAGAGGCTTTGACCATCCAGTACCAGTCAAACCAGGTTCTGGTGACTGCAAGCCTGGAGTCCTGGTTCCCGCTGGGACGCCTCCCCCTTTTCTGGATAGTGGGCTGCAGACAGGAGGCGCTTGCTAAGCCACTCAGGGGTCGGACACTACTCCCAGGCTGTCTGTCTCTGTCTCGGCCCAAGTACCTGAGGAGGGATGATGTCGAACAGGTCCCCCGCGGGTGCGTATTCCTGGGCGAACACGTAGCAGTCCTCGGTCTCAAAGACCACGTCGAATACCTTGATGATGAAGGGGCTGGAGGAGAGGCTGTTGGTGATGCTCACCTCGCGCAGGAAGTTCTTCAGCTTCGTTTTGCTCTTGTTCACGAACTTCAGCGCCATCTTCATGCCTGCAAGGGGGCCAGGGCGGCACTGGAGATGCGTGTCCCCGCTCCCCTGCACCAGAGGGGCAGACAGGGTCTCTTGGCCCTGCTGTTAATACCATTTTGGGGGGAGAGGTGGTGAGACACAGCGCTTATAAGGGAGGCCTATAGTATAGGCCCAGGGATGAGATTTGGCAAAGCAGAGCCCTTCCCCACCGTCTCTCATTCTCCCTCTGACTCATTCATTTCCTCCCTCACTTAGTTATGGGCCTGCTGGACCCAGCCCTGTCCTCCCCACAGCAGGAACTTCCGCTCATTTCCTGCAGGGCTTCCAGAATTGTCGGTAGGTGGCGCTGCTTGACAAATGCTTGTTGGCAGGGAGCTGGGTGAGTGTTCTGCAGGCTGAAGGAGGCTTCGCTTTGATCCCTGGCACGGCACAATCCTGAGAGCATCACCAGAATCTGTCCCAGCACAGGCTGGGAAGAGCCCCGAGCACCATGGATGGGTGTCCCCAAAACACTTGTTAATGGACAAACTAAGGAGGAACTAAACACACATGGAAACGACAGCACACGTGCCCAACGCCAGCCCTGTCTGCATGGGCGGCACTGCTGTGAACATGAGTTCCCCAGAACACGCACCCCTCACCAGAGGATATCTAGGCCTGAGAGGTTAAGTGTTTCACCAGAGGCCACACAGCAGGCAAGTAGCAAAGCTCAGGTGAGCTGTTATGAGCTTGGACAGATCTCTCCATGATTAGCTTCCACGGGGAGTTAACAAGCTTTGTGGTGAAGCAAGAAAGTTCTGGAAATGGGTACTCCTCTGTGTTCCTCCCTACAGCTGCCTGGTTTTGATTGAGGGACTTTCTCACCCATCTGTCAATGGTATCCAGGGTGAAACAGGGTCCCCTCTTCACTCTGGTGAACCTGGAGCCCAGATCCATATGGCCCACCAGACCCCTCCTGAACTCCAACTGTCCCCATTGCTGTCCCTGAAGCCTCAGTGACCCAGAAATCATGTGCCCCACACTGTGGCTCTCAGGATGAGTTCTCCATTGATGTGTCTGGGCAGAACCCTCCTGCCCCATCCCCTACTGGATTCCAGTCCCCACATGTGCCCTGCCACATCACTCACCTGTCCCCTTGTAGGCCACCAGCTCAACCTTCCCATAGGTGCCTTTGCCCAGCTCCCGCACAAGCTCATAATGCTTGGTGACATCGCTGGCGGCCAGTGTGCGTAGGGTGAGTGCCTGCATGTCCTCGGTGAGGACCGGCACCCCTACACCCAGTCCAGGGGGGGCCCCTGGCCCACAGCACGGCAGAGAACGGGGTAGCTCTGGCTCCGGGCAGCCCACGCTCATCTTCTCCCTGTGGGGGGATTGACATGGGGTGTGGCATCAGTCAGATCCCCCAGCACCGCTCCTTTTTCCTGCTCACCAATGTGCCTGGAAACAGTCCAAGATGGCCATGAGTGGGGGAAGGAAGTAGCACCCCCTTTCTCCAGAGCACAGAACCAGGCCCAGTGCTCCCCACTGTCTTCGGGTAAATCCTGCACCCCAGCCTGTCTCTGGGTGCTTCATTTTGTTGTTGTTGTTGTGTGCCAGGGACCTTCTCTCTTTTTTTTTTTTTTGTTTTTTTTTTGTTTGTTTGTTTTTGGGTCACACCCGGCAGTGCTCAGGGGTTACTCCTGGCTCCATGCTCAGAAACTGCTCCTGGCAGGCACGGGGGGACCATATGGGGCACCGGGATTCGAACCGATGACCTTTTGCATGAAAGGCAAATGCCTTATCTCCATGCTATCTCCCGGGCCCCGGGACCTTCTCTTTTAAAAAAATTTTTAAGCTTTATTGATTGATTGGTTTTGGGGCCACACCCAGCAGTGCTTAGGGGGCACTCCTGGCTCTGCACTCGCCCCTGGCAGGCTAGGGGACCATATGGGATGCCAGGAATCTAACTGGGTCCCTCCCAGGTTGGCCTCATATAAGGCAAATGCCTTTCCACTGTGCTATCTCTCTGGCCCCTGGGTGTTTCATTTTGTGTCTAATAATGTCTATCACATGGACATGTCATGCACTGAGCCTAGGACGGCTGGGAGCAGCAGCCTGAACGAAGGAGTTGAGTTGTGGGCACCCAACCTGAGCTCAGATGGAGCCGCTGACAGACCCCAGAGGGAGAGGCCAAGTCTCATGTCTGTCATGCGGCACTGAAGGAAGGAGGTGAGTCCTCCCAGGGGCAGCAGAGAAGATAAGGGGAGGGGGCAGCCAGTCACAGCCCCATCAGGCCACACCAGATGTTAACAGTCCTCACAGCTGCAGCACCACTGTCTCCTCTGCCCTCAGCACATCCTGTCCCAAAGGGTTCACAAGTGGATGGATGGGTGTCCTGATGCACCTACTGCTCAGGGGTGCAAAGCCTGTGTGCCATGGGGGTCCATGTGGAGGGCAGAGCTCTGGGAAGGTGTGCGTGTGTGTGTGTGTGTGTGTGTGTGTGTGTGTGTGTGTGTGTGTGTGTGTTTTCTCGTGCATGTGTGCGTGAGTGTGTGAGTGCCTGGAAGGCAGAGCTCTGGGAAGGTGTGTGTGTGTGTGTGTGTGTGTGTGTGTGTGTGTGTGTGTGTGTTCTCATGCATGTGCGCGTGAGTGTGTGAGTGCCTTGAGGAAGATTCCAGAACTTGCTCTTGGCACCATGCCCGCCTGCCTCTAATCCTGTTGCTTGCGGGGGGCCTTGAGCAGTGCCCCTGTGGCTGTGGGACCCTCGGAGCCTTCAACGGGGGAGCCTTTTAGGGAGGTGGGGCAGCTCTTCTCCAGGCTGCTGGCACGACCCAGCCTCCCACGAGGCACCGCACCAAGGAGGGGCTTCCTGGCCTCCCACCCGCCCCAGCCTGAGCTCCATCTGCGCGTCCTCACGCCTCGCTTCCTGGGGCTCTGGCACTCCCACCCAGCCACCTTCCATTCATTCATAAGTGAGCCCAGCTAGAGGCTCTCCCAGATGCTGTCTGTGTCTCCCCTTGCTATGGGCAACCAGCCTGAGCCCAGATGGAGCCGCTGACAGCCTCCAGAGGGAGTGGCCCAGTCTCATGTCTGTCAACTATGACCTGGCCCTAGACCTGGTCCAGGCAGCCTGGGTTGTGCTGGCACTCTGGGGCATCTCCCATGGGATGGGGAGGGGCGAGGGCCCTCCATGGAGAGTGAGGTCACCCCTGGGCCTGCTGTGAGTGGGGAACTTCCTATCTGCGGCTGTCCTGGCAGGCTCTGGTGACTGGCCATCCCTGTGCTTGGGCCATCCCATCACCATGAGCAGGTACTGGGCTAGTTAAGGGTCCCTCTTACCCCCTCACATTGTTGCTGGACCAGCTGCCCCTTGCGCTTTCCTCCCCTCCCCTCCTTTCTTGCGGTTCCTGTTAATAGGTTGAACACAGACCGCAGTGTCCCCATCTGACCCTGTTAAATAGGCAGAGTCCCCTCCATCCACCACCCTCCCCCTAACCCTGGCAGGAGCTAGCTCCCTCATCCCTTCTCTTGCTTCCTAGGGTCCAGCGCTGGGGTCCCCATTGCCACCCTTTTTCTTGTCCCGCCTCCCCCCCAGCGCGTCCCCTGACCCAGTTACAGAGCATAAGACGCAGCAGGAGCCACCGAGATAGGCGGGCCTTGGGGCTCCGCAGCCCTCGCCTTGGCCCGCATCCTGGCGTGTGCCACTTTTCAGCTGGGTGACCTTGAGCAAGTCGCAGCCCTCTTCAGCTTGAGCTTCTACTGCAGGACAGGACCATGGAGAGAGGGCAAGGCTGGAGCGGTACTAGGAGAGCCTTAGCCATGCCTAAGAGAGCGAGGGGGTGACACAGAGATCGCAGAGGGACCCACAGGTGACACCTGGGACAGAGATTGGAAGCTCCTGGGTGCTGGAGTAATAGGACAGTGGGGGAGGGCCCATCTCTTGCAATGTGGTAGACTCAGGTTCAATCTCCGGCACCACATAAGCTTCCCTGAGCATCGCCAAGAGTGATCCCTCAGCACAGAGCCAGCAGTAAGCCCTGAGCATTGTGGGATGTACCCCAAAATGAACAAAAAAGAAAGTGGAAGCTCCTTTTCTCGGGGTCTCCTTCATGGCACTCAGGTATGGCAGTGTCAGGAGCAAACCTGAGGCCTTACATATGCAGGATATGCTCCAGCCCTGGGCTGAGTTGGGGGTCGTCCTTATCTGTGTTCTTTTTTTTTTTTTTTTTTTTTTTGGGCCACATCAGGCGGTGCTCAGGTGTTACTCCTGGCTGTCTGCTCAGAAATAGCTCCTGGCAGGCACGGGGGACCATATGGGACACCGGGATTCGAATCAACCACCTTTGGTCCTGGATTGGCTGCTTGCAAGGCAAACGCCACCACCGTGCTATCTCTCCGGGCCATATCTGTGCATTCTTATCACTCAGAATGGCATTCAGATCCACAAGCTCTGGGGTTGGAAATGATCAGAAGCTCAGAAGCTGCAGCTCAGCGGATGCTTTCTGGCAGCCTGCAAGAGCCGGGAAGGGTAGGCCCAGGAACCCCTTTTCCAAATGGGACATGAGTGGAAAGGAAAGAATCCTGTTTCCCAGGGTGCCACCATAGTCCCTGTCCTCCTCTGCCTCAGGAAGAGCAACCACTGCATAGCCCTCACTTGCCAGCACAGGGGTGGGGTCACTGTGTGTGCATGACATGACACTCAATGGGACATGCAGGACTACATGTGCCTTACACTGGAAATTGGCCCACGGTTTCTGTCTGTGACCCAGTCAGAGTCTGGGTCAGACTCACTGTCACTGAGTCCCCAGGGTGGTGGTTGTGGTTTGTCCATGTGTGCAGGTCAGACTGTGGGTGGGGACTCCCCAACAAGGGAGCATAGAGATTAAATAACCCCCATCTCCTGCTGGTGGTGGCTCAGATTGGCTTTGGCTCCTTTGAAAATTCCACTCACTATGTCACAAACACTCAGACCAAACTCTCCATGTCCACAAGCACCCAGACTCCATCACCACATTCACAAGCACTCTAGAGCAGGGGTGAGAAGCCAGAGGATAGTAAAAGTAATGTCTGCTCCCTGGCACTACAGAGGGTCCCTTACGCACTGGGTGACTCCAGAGCAGTCAAGAAGCAGACCGGAGGCTAGACCAATAGCAGGGGGCTTTCCTGTTCTCTGATGGGAGCAGCTGATGGGAGTCCAAGGCTGAGGCCGACTGCGTCCTGATGCCAGCACTGATTGCTGGAAGATCATGCTCCACTCAGGCATGGGGCCTCTCTCCTCCGGGGTATGACACATGGGGAAGGCTTGTCCCAAGGAATGCCAAAAGGATGGTGACAGATGGTGGCTTGCAAGTCTCTGCCTTTGCTTTGTGTTGATTTAATGCAGATGACCTGAGGCCCTCAATGATGGGCAAACTGCTCATCTTGCATTATATGTAGGCCAGAAGTGAACCTGTAATGTGGAAGGCTGTTGGGCGAGAGAGTTTGTGTCCAGCAGGCAAAGAAGGTAGATTGGCCAGAGAAAGTCAACCCAGTGAGAGCACAGGAGAAAGGTGACGTGTGGCCACAGAAGAGAGAGGAGGTTGGCTTGAGAGAAGGGATACTGGCAAACAGAAGGGTCTGGGAGGGGGCCACTATTAGCATATCCCCACATTTCAGAAGGAAAGACTGAAGCACAGACTGCAAAGTGATGTGCCCAAGAGCAGATGAACAGTCTAGGCACAAGCTGACTAACGAAGAGTGCGGCTGGAAGTGGATCCTCCTGGATTGAGTGGGAAGTAAGCGTATGGGGTTCTGGGGACTCCATGGGAGGATGGTGGCCTTGCTCACCTGACAACTCTGGTCCCCTTCACCCCCAGTATAGGCCTACCCTTGAGCCTTTCCAAAGTCTGGCTGGGGGTGCCACCGAGCAGGGCCTTGGGGAGTCACAGTTGTAACTGCAGGTGCTGGGTGATTGGGATGGGACCTTGCACCTGCTTCTTTGTGAAGTAAAAAGCTGGAGTATCTTCCTCTTAACCTGGGAATGGAGTCCGAGCCCTGTACCCTACATTCTGCTATTATTGCCTCCAAACACCTATACTCAAAGGCAGAGAGAACATCTGAGCAGGGCTCAAGCCCTTCCGGCAGGTTCTAGGTGTGTTCTACCTGCCAGATATGACTTCCTGGCTGGGAGAAGGCCAAGGAGGCATCTCTACCGTGTTAAAGGGGTGGGTCACCAGCTGGTCACTGTGACAGCTTCAGAGGACTTGTGGAACCACTAGGATGTCCCTGCTCCCAGAAGGGAAGACTGGCAGAGAAGGCAGCAGTTCGGGATTGAGCAGAGTGGGGTGCTGGGGACATTTGGGCTCATTCAAAGTCAAGTATGCTGAGTGTCTGTGCACTGGTGGACCTTTTGGACTTAAGTCTTTTTATTTTTTTTTTTTTTTACTTAAGTCATTTTGAGTTGAGTTAATATTTCCTGATGGAAGCAGGTAGGACAGTGGGTGAGAGTGATGTATTATGACAGCCCACAGGCCTGAAAGGCAGATAGAGTGAGAACCCAGAGACCAGGTAGACAGGAAGAACCTGGCCAGATTTCTACAGAGGGTCCTAAAGTGGAAAGCAGGGTGGCTTCTGAGGGGGAATACCTGAAGAGGCCTTAATGAGATCAGCCACCAGTAAACAATCCATGAAAGGAAGTCCCATCCTTAATCATCTGCTATTCCTAGCTTCTGGAGTGTGACAAATGCTGGGTGAATAATTCCTTACGTGCTTGGGAAGTTGTACCTTTTTATATCTCGGTTTCTTCACTTTAGGGGGGCACCCAGTGATGCTTAGGTGGCACTTCTAGCTTTGCTCTTAGGAATCTCTCCTGGTGGTGCTCAGGGGACCCTATGGGAGGCTGGGAATCAAACCTGGATCAACCATGGGCAAGGCAAATGCTTTGCTTGCTGTGCTATCTCTCTGGCCCTCTATCTTGTTTTGGGGCCACCACACCCAGCGGTACTCAGGGGTTACTCTTGGCTCTGTGTTTAGAAATTCCTCCTGGCAGGTTTGGGGGACCATATGGGATGCCAGCTATCAAAATTCAGATGCCATGTGCAAGGCAAACACCCTACCTGCTGTGCTATCACTCTGGCTCCTATCTTGGTTTTCTTGACTGTGACCCTGCAGGCTAGGTTCTGGGGGACCTATTGGAGGTATCACAGCCCCATTTCACAGATGCCATTTCTCACACTGGTGGCAAGGTGAGAGCAGGGAGATACTCAGAAACAGAGTGAGTCAATTGCGGTATGGGGCCAGTCTGGGGTGACTGGGGCAGGCGCTGGCTCTCCTCAACAGCTCCACAGTGAGGGGATCTTTGGGGGTGGGCAGGAGGAGCTGTGACAGGAAAGATGAAGAGAGGAAGGATTGACATTCAGGATGCCCAGGAGACATGCCAAGTGTCCCACACCACCTACCTTGGCTACTTATGACTGCAGCCATTGGCTCAAGACCGGAAGTGGCAGGATTTATATCAGGGCATGGTCACTCCAGGGTCCAAAAGTTAAGCCATAAAAGTCCTAAAACAGCGCTAGAAAATTGTTTTCTTGGCTGGTCCTTCTGAGCGCGCTCACAGCAGCCCCACTCTTTTGTAGGGTGCAGTCTAGACTCTGGTCCTGCTGGTCAGTTAGTAGTTCTGGGGCCTCCTGCCTTCAGCACCTGGGGGTGGACAGCACCCGGCCTGGGCCACACTGAGTGCCTGAGGCCAGCAGAAGGAGGGGAGAGGATCCAAGTCCCCATTTCTTTTGTACTTTGTTTTTGTTTTGGGGGGCTACACCTGGTGATGCTCAGGCATTACTCTGTACTCAGGAATCATTTGTGGAGGGCTTGGAGGATCACATGGGATGTTGGGGGATTCGTGCGCAAGGCAAGCCCTCTACCTGCTGTACTATCGCTCCAACCCCAACCACTCCTCATTTCTAAAGCTAAAAAGCTGCAATGGATTAACAGTATCCCGACTCATGGGCTACTCTGCAAGACCCCACAAACATTGACGGAGCAGATGGTGTTGAGGTCCAGATAGGCAATATATTCTCCTTGCCCAACTGCACTTTGGTGTAGAACAGGCACAGTAAGAGAATTGGAAGAATAAAACAGGACAGCTGGAATCAGGTACTGTGATGAAGGTCTGTAAATAAGCACTAGATGCCTCCAAACACCTCAGCACCCCATTTTCCTTCACTCACTGGCTATGGGTAGCGAACCCTGGGAGGGGTCTGGGTCATATCTGGCTTCGCTGCCTAGTCGGCCGGACATCCTTTGTTTGTCCACACCAGCCTGTTGCAGATGCCTGTGTCTGGGACCTGCTGAGTGCCCCATGCCCCTCAGAGATGGCATTCCAAGATGGGACCAGCAGCCACCAGCCCCCTGTGCCTTCTTGGGCCTCAGTTGCACTGGCCATGGGCCCTGGGGAAATGGCCGGCCATGCTTTGCTGGTATCTGCAGTTCTGGAGAAGGCACCGGCCTCCCACCCGCTGAACCACCATCTCTCTGCCACAGAACTTCCTGTCAGTCTATTCCTGGCACAACCCAAGTGGATGGCGTTCTCCCTCGTGTGGGCCCCCCTCTTGCTTCCAACTCACCCCCTGATGTCTCCTCTCCCCACCTCTGCTCCAGAATCCAGGGGCTTCCTGTGACTCCCACTGGGGCTGTGTCCTCTGTCCCAGAGCCCCTGCACACATGCTGTTTCCTCTGGGCTTCTCGGACCACCCCATTATACTCTCTTCCCTTCACCCCACTCTCTTCCCCTGGAGTGTGCATCTGTCCTTTCCGGATATTACGCAATTCAGGAGGGCCTGCTCAGCGGGCACAAAGTGGTGAGTGCATGAATGAGCCCCTGGGAAGCAAGTGCCAGGTAACAGCCAGCAGAAACTTGGGGTCCCCTTAACCTAGGTCAGTACCCAAGAGTAGAGGGGAAGAGAGGCCCAGCCAGGGCCCTGAATTCCCATGGTTAGGCTATGCTCAGGAAGTGGGGGCCTGGGGAGCCCTGTCCCACCCCCCTTGATGGGAATCTTTACTCCCGGTCCCAGGTACCCCATATGTCTTATCCCTCCTCCCTGCAGGCTTCTTTACTCTGGGGCACTCACTGCCTACTGTGAGTGGGGGCCCCTCAGCTTAGCCCTTGTCCCTAAAACTCCTGCCACAGCTGCTGACCCAGGTTCCCCTGGCCATCCTCTAGATCCTCTAGAACCCCCTGAGCCATCCAGGCCATCCAGGCTCTCACATCACATAGTCTGGAGGCTCAGAACCACCCCCAGAAACAAGCTCCCACACCCCTCATCACCACCACACCCAGAATCAGGGTTCAGGGCCCTCTGAAAAGTCTCCAAAAACAGTCCCCCTCTCTCCCATGATGCAAACACTTTCTTCTTGGGTTCCTGAAGGGGAAGAGAGTGCCCTCATAGTAGCACAGTGCCAGCTTAGCCCCTTGGGTGGGATGCCCTGCCCAGCCTCAGTCTGCCTATCTGTGGGCCAGGCCAAGAAGCCATGTGCCAGCTCTACCCACCTGTACCCGGGTTTCTGTACCCAAGTGGGGCCTTACCACCAGGGTCACAGAATGCCAAAGATTTCTGCCCTGCTCCCCACTTCCCAGGGGAAGGTCCTGAGAGAATGTGCCCTCACCCAAGCTGCATAAACGTGAAACACCCCCTGCCCTGCTGCCACCCCACCTGCAACACCTGTGGCATCTGGGGCTCTAGCTTGGGTCTGCCTCAGCCTTCCTACCCAGCTGGTGCCCCTGCTCCTCCCCAGGCCTGTCCTCAGTGGTATTAATAGCCCATGACACGTCTGCAGCTGTGCCAGAGCTGGCACTGGTTCTCTGGCCCCTCCCAGAGAAGCTGTGCCCTGCACAGCCTAAGGACAGACCCGGGGGGGGGGGGGCGCTATGGGACCTAAGGGCTGTGTATCTTGGTGAGCTGGGATGACAGCAGGTGACAGCAGAGGGCAAGGGTGGGACAGAAGGCAGGGTTGCGGCAGAGGAGGGGTGAGGCAGAGAGCAGAATGACAGCGGGTGATAACAGAGGGCAGGGGTGGGACGGAAGGCAGGGTTGAGACAATGAGCAGGG
>PVKC010042223.1:0-11998 GCA_004027635.1 Crocidura indochinensis
AAAAAAAAAAAAAAAAAAAATTTATTAAATGAAGTTTCCATTTTCTCCTTTCTGTTCTCTTGACAACTGAGTAAAATGCCTCCCTCTAGTGAAAAACTGAAACTTAAAACATGATCTGCAAAGAGATCCTGAAATGTGCTAGTTCCTGATTCTCCTGCCAAATCTGATGACATCATCAGCTGAAGCACTTAACTACGGGAAACCAGCTATGCTCTAATTACTCTGCGCACATCTGAAGACATCATCAAACTACAACCCTTTGGATCTGATCTACCTGGAATTACCTACCCTAAAAACTTTTAAATATAAAAAGGGAGATTTCTAGTCCTACAGTTCAGCACCAGCTAGTCATAAAAAAGGGGGGGGTGGTGTGTCTGTCCCTTTAAATAAGACCCTAATCAAGATTGGCTGCTGAGTCTATAAATTCCACCCCCCCCCTCCCAAAGGGAAGGTCAAGTGTGGTAGAGTCCATAAGGAAGTTGGAAGAGACAGTTGGAGGAGCAAGTGGATTGAATTGTTTCTACCTCCGACTACAGATTTCTTCCGAATTTTAGACCTTTGGCAACTTTCGACTGTATCCTTTTGCTTTACTTGGCCCTCAATCTGAATTTACCCTGGTCCCAAGCCCAGCTCTCTCTTACTCTTTCTCTTTCTCCTGGCCTAGGGATTTATCATAGGCCCTTGGGCTTCTCTAATAAAAAGGACTGTGATATATGTCAGAGTCTTGCCTGCAAGGCTTCGCGGACTCCAGCAATGTGGGCCCATCTCTAGCAGTTTGCCCTGACACCATCCTATTCAGTGAATATGACACCGTTCATATTCTGAATGCTTGTTCTGGGTATTGCAGCAGAGGATGTCTGGAATGATAAGCAGTCTAGTTTCATTTGTAATATAGAACCTGGCTTCAGAAATTTGTGTTATAACCAGGCTTTACCTATATTACTTTAGATAAAAACTGAGTTTTACCTGAAGCCAACAACAGCAATTATACGAAAAAAAAAAAAGTTTATTGGGACTATAGACAATGACTTGGGTTGGACAATCTAATATGCCTGGAGTCTAGAGTTGGTCTTATGCCAGAAAACTTTAGGGATAAGGTCTCCTTGTATCTAGACCAAGGCTTTTCTTTTTTTATTTCCCCCCATATTTTGCTGGGCCTATGCAAACAACAATTACCACTCTAACATAGTTTTTTTTACTGTATTTCTTTAACTCTTACAACTTTAACTCTTAACTCCTTAAAAAAAAAAGAAAGAAAAGAAAAGAAGAGCAGCTTCCTAAACCTTCTGCTAAGGCTTTAATGAGTTCATTGGTAATTCAAAATTTTCAGAAATATACTTACTAATGAACTTTTTCTTTTTTCCTTTTTCTTCCATCTCTTTAGTTTTTCTATTTTTTAAAATAACTTTGCCTTTGTTCTGCCTGGAAAAAATGTATTATGATCAACTGTGTATGTATCTTCTTTAAATAAATTTAAAAAAATTGAGTTTTAGAGGTGATTTTTGTGTCTTCACCATCTCTGGTTTATATGGGCCATGTTTTATACCAACTGAGCATTCTGGAGAAAGACAGGCAGAGGAAGAAAGATCAACTGAGAGAAGAACTAGAGAGAGGAAAGTTTGAAACATCTGTTGAACAGAGAAAACTGGAGCAAGAAATTTGCAAGATAAACTAAAGAAATAAAGATAAACTAAATAAACGAAATAAAGCTCTTTTTAGAGGAATCTTGCTTTGTACTTAAGTGACACACATTTTTCTGTGGTTGAACATGGGTTTATAGTTGGACAGTACATTTTATATGGATTTCACGTGCAGCCTTTATTTAGATGCCGTGGTTATCCATGTCCAAATATAATTGTTTCATTTCAAGGCCAACTGAAAAGATATTCCTATTTATGCAATCCATAGCCACTTTCACTTTTCTGAAATATTCTAGAAATTTTCTACCTAGGTGTAAAGAAGATTAAAAGAGGGCTTTGGGGACAATATAAATTGAAGATGGACACAACACATTCTACACAAACAAGTCAAAACAAACTTTTGCCAAATATCAGAGTATGCATGCAAGCCCATTGAAGCAATTTTTCTTCTTTTATTATCTGATAATAATTAGTTAATGGGAAAACAAACACACACAGCAGTACTCACTCCTTAAAATTCATCTGCATTTCAGTCAGATCCTGACACAGAGTGCAAATGATGAGAGATGCATTGTGGACAAACAAGAAACAGTATCTTTTATTGAGAGGTGCACATTTAGTATTAATCTTTTTCAATACATAACTCTATAATAAAGATGAAGCTCAAAACACATTTAGAATTTAAGGTAATAGTAACTATTTAGGAGAAAAAGAGACATTGATAGCAATGAAAACAAAAGGAACCATTATACTAGAAGTTACTGTTCTATGTCAGGAGTCCCTACAAACCTGGAAAATTCCTTGAAGCAGTCATCTCAGACCACTTTCTCTTTGCCCCTTCATTGCATGTGGAAATCAAAGTGGCTTCCTGCTACATAGACTTCCTCTACAGAACATGAAAATCAGGTGTCTCCTCCTAAGGATAACGTCAAGGGCTAGCTCAGAAGGGGCATATTCAGAACACTTCCTCCTTCACAGGCACATTTCCAACCACTTGACATTCCAGAAATTCCAGATTCTTTGAGAGAATTGTCTTTCAAATCTCAGCTGGTCAGAACCTGTATGAATTCTACTTTTAGTCTTTCAAATCACTCAGCATTGCTGACAAAACCACATTGGTAGGTGGGCTCCCACAGATCTTCAAATCTGAATTATCTCAGGACACTATTATAGAATCAGGCTAAGGGAGCACAGTCGTAATAGATAAGACAAGTTCTAAGGACCAGCTATGTTTAGGAGATGGAAGAAAGAGTTTGGGCTTCAGCTATGCTAAGGGCTACTCTCAGCTTGCTGTTGTTAAAGTTGCCCGGATAAAATCCAGGCCTTCCACATACAAAGCATGCCTGCAGACCTTTGAAGTATTTCCACTGCCCAGGATCAACTCTTACGATAACTGCAAACCTATTTCAAACAGAGAAAAAAAGTTTTGATTTTGAGTTGTGACAGGCAGGGGTGTGTACACATCCAGTTTGGAGATCAAACCCAGGTAGAATGCTTGCATGCACTTTACCCACTGTACTATTGCTCTGGCTCCAAACGGGTTGTTTTAAATTAAAAGATATAGATATACTACATAATACCAAATCAGTATTATGGCAGGCTTAGGAGATCATATGGGATCCCAGGAATCAAACTCATGTCCATCCTGGGTCGGCTGCTAGCCAGGCAAACGCCCTACCACCGTACTGTATCTCTGGCCTCAAATAAGTATTACTTTTTAAAAAATTCTTTCAGAATTCATAGAAACATATATATATATATGTATATATATATATATATATATATTTTTTTTTTTTGCTTTTTGGGCCACAGCGGTGCTCAGGGGTTACTCCTGACTGCTCAGAAATAGCTCTTGGCAGGCACGGGGTACCATATGGGACACCGGGATTCGAACCAACCACCTTTGGTCCTGGACCAGCTGCTTGCAAAGCAAACACCGCTGAGCTATCTCTCGGGCCCAGAAACAGATTTTTGAAAAAAAAAAAAAAAATCACATTCAGAATTGAAGCTAAATAGCTTGGAATAAGGCTTTTCTCTGAAGAAACCAGCCTTTAATGTTCGTGGTTTATATAATTTCATTTTGGTTGCTCATCTTTTTATTTCTGGACACAATTTCATTTGTTCTTGTGATTTAATTTAGGTTTCCTTACAGACTGTAACCTAATGTGTCTTGAGTATAATCATGTGCCTATGCAATAAATAAAATCTTAAAAATGAATAGTTACTTTATTCTTTTTGAGTCCTGTGACTCAGTGCCCAGATTAAAATTTTGACTATGCCATTTTCTGGCCACCAAGCCTGCCATTTTACTGACGGGATGGGATTGAAGCCAGAAACGAGTTTCATACAAGTGCCTGGACTACATACAGCAAATGTTCAAATGTGTTTTTATGAGCATTGAGCTTGCCCGTGGCGGGGGGGGGGGGGCAAATCAAGAAGCCCACAACGGGGGCCTGGGAGATAGCATGGAGGTAAGACGTTTGACTATGATGCAAAAGGTCATTGGTTCGAATCCCGGTGCCCCATATGGTCCCCCGTGCCTGCCAGGAGCAATTTCTGAGCATGGAGCCAGGAGTAACCCCTGAGCACTACTGGGTGTGACCCAAAAACAAAACAAAACAAAACAAAACAAAAAAAAAAGAAGCCCACAACACAAAAAGAACACACGGACACTTTAAACAATCTTCCTCAAGCCTTAGAAGCAACGTGTGCACTTTTCTGAGGCTGAGACTAGATCACTATGATAGATGGGGTACCAGGGGTCCTCAAATTTTTTAAGCAGGGGCCCAGTTCACTGTCCCTCAGACCATTGGAGGGCCAGACTATAGTAAAAACAAAAATTACAAACAAATTCCTATGCACACTGTATACATCTTACTTTGATGTGAAGAAAAAAAGGGGAACAAATACAATATGTGGTCCGCGGGCCGTAGTTTGAGGACCACTGGTAGGGCAGTGCTTCTCAATTATTTTGTCATACGCCCCCCAGGAATAAGAAAACATTTTTCGCGCCCCCCCCAGCGCGACTGTAAATAGTATTTTTATTAAAAAAACTTTAACCTGCAAAACAAAAAATTATAAAACAATTTGAGCTGATTTTTTTTAATCAGAGGTGATATCTGGATTAATGGCTACAAATGAGCACATTTTGCAATGCAATAGCTTTTCGAAGCGGGGTTTGAAGCAGGACACAGCAACTCTCAGCTCCAGAGACATACGGAGACAGAAACACGGGCTTAGCTTGTTATGACAGTGTTTGCCGAGGTCAAATGCGGCCCCCTTTAAGGAGCCTCGCGCCCCATTATTTGAGAAGCACTGGGGTAGGGAGTCTGGCTTGCTCAAGGCCGTCCAGTTTCCATCTCTGGCATCCCATGCGGTTCCCTATGTAATTCTCCTGAGCACAGCAGTCAGGGCTAAGCCAGGCCGGGTGTGGCCCCCCAAACCAAAGTTACCACAGCATCCGAAATCCAGAGGGGGGACACCCACGTCCCCATATCCCTCCACCCAGCAAAAGTCCCAGTTCCCCGGGCCAGCGGCAGATCCATCCCCAAGCGCCACGCCCACAAAGGGCGGACTCCACGTGAAGCCCTAGTTGATTCATCAGCAGCCCCAGGAGTGAAAACTCCCAAACCTGGCTCCCCAGCGCGGCGGGGACCGGAAGCGGAAGAACTTGCGCCGCTCTGGGGGGCGGGTCTACGCAGCCTCCCTAGAGTCGGTTCTCTCCGGGGTTGTGCTGAGCGTCCTGGATACTATGGCAACAGGCCCCACCCCTGATTTTTCAGCCCGTGCGGCGGCAGTGCGCAGGCGCACGAGCCCTTCTGCGCATGAGCGGTCCAGCCCTCGGTTCTCCAGCCACGGTCTCGGGCGCCAGCTCCGCGGCTGCCGCTGTCACTATGGCCCATTACAAAGTGAGGGGTGGCGACTTGCGGGTGGGAGCCAGGTGCTGGTGAGCACCTGAGTGGGAATGGGGGCGCGCGTGCACAGGTTTTGGGGGGGCGGAGGGTTAAGTTCGCGAGGCGAAGGCGGGTTGCTGGATTCTCCAGCGCCTTTTCTCCTCCTTCCTCCTCCTCCTTCTCCGGGCTCCCGGGCTTCGACCACTCACTCACTGACCCCGCCGTGTCTCTTCTCCAGGCCGCAGACTCGAAGCGCGAGCAGTTCCGGAGGTATTTGGAGAAGTCCGGGGTGCTGGACACGCTGACCAAGGGTGAGCATGGGCTAGGAGACGGTGCCTCCCACTAGGGGGTCATGGAATGGGATGAGATATGCAGGACCTGTCTAGGTGCCCCCCCGAAAAGGTGGGTCTGGACGGGCCAGACATTTTTTGGGGGGGGGGGCCCTCATATACGCCTGGGTGGCCTCGCTCTACATGCCTCTAGGCTAGTGCAACTTAGTAGCTGTTGCAAAGTCTTAACTTCCGTTGCTGCGCCTCGAGCAGCCAGCAGTGGGCAGGTTTGCTAAAGACCCAGAGATTTAATTATTTATTTTTTGGATTTCCACCCGCCTTAGTTTTTGTGGCTGTCTTCAACGTTCTACTCAGAAGTTTTCTTAGAACAAAAGGAGAAGTTGGGAAAAAAATGACCAAAGTTTGCAAGGGGCTATGAGGTAGTTTAAGTCAAGCACGTTAATTCATATTCGATTTGGATGGGGCTTTTAACCCCCTTTGGTGGTCTAGATCAAATTCTACTTTTGTGTAGATTTGAAGTTAAAATGGCATTGCAGTTTTAAAAAGCTTAAATTGTTACATTATGTTCACAGTTACACTGTGTCTCTTCTACAGGGTTTAGGATCTAAGCAGATAAATTAGGTGTTCACATAGGAAGCTTCAAGAGATATCATTTTCTTAGCTCAAAAGCAATATTTTGAATGTTTTAATCACTCTACTCACTGTCTGTACGATAAAGGGTGTAGAACAAAACAAACTTGGAGGAGAAATGATCCGGTTCCATATGAGGCTAGTTAATTAAGTGCCTGGGAAATGATTGGGCAGCTGCTCTTTGGCCAAAGGGAAAAGTTAAGTGGAAATTATGGAAGAATAATTCTGGGTCCTAGAACAACACAGAACTTTTAATTCTTAAGCGTGGGCTATTGATTTTGAAATGCTACTTTTAGAGAGGGAGTGATAGTACAGCTGGTAGGGCTCTTGCCTTGCACACAGTGGACCTGGTTCTAATTTTTACACCAAAAATGGTTCCTTGAGATCTTCAGATTCCTGCTCTACAAGTTTGTATCATAGTCAGACTTAGTATGTAAGCCAGAGGAAACTTATGAATAAAACATAGCCAAATAAATGGGAAAGCAATGAAAAGCTGTGGGTATGCTACTTTATATAAGGTGTCATCGTGGAAGACCTCTTCAGAAGTTATGTTTGTTTGTTTGTTTTTTTTGGTTTTTGGTTTTTGGATCACACCTGGCAGTGCTCAGGGGTTACTCCTGGCTCCATGTTCAGAAATTGCTCCTGGCAGGCACGGGGGGCGGTGGGGGACCCATATGGGGCACCGGGATTTGAACCAATGACCTTTTGCGTGAAAGGCAAACGCCTTACCTCCATGCTATCTCCCGGGCCCCCAGAAGTTATATTTGGGCAAAGATCAGAATGAAATACTCAGTGCGCTCAAGAGTTTCGAGAACTGCAAAACATACTGGAGGGTGTGAATGAAGAAAGATGGAATGTCAAAGGGCAGAAAAGTGACAATTGTAGGAGATAATTGAAGATATGCAGCCCTGTGGACATAGAGGAATCTGCTGGAGACTGCTCTTTCCCTTACTTACATTTACTGGCAGCTAATTCCTCACCTCAGTCTTCTGATATCCAGTCTCCTAAAAAACTGTGTAGTACTTATGACTATAACTTTGACTTAGACTATGTAGTACCTTTGAGTTGTTCTTTTTTTTTTTTTTTTTTTTTTTGTGGTTTTTGGGTCACACCCGGCAGTGCTCAGAGGATATTCCTGGCTCCATGCTCAGAAATTGCTCCTGGCAGGCACTGGGGGACCCTATAGGACGCCGGGATTCGAACCGATGACCTTCTGCATGAAAGGCAAACGCCTTACCTCCATGCTATCTCTCGGGCCCCGAGTTGTTCTTTTTAAACTATCAGCCTCAAGTTTAGGTGCTTTGACATATGATTATGATTTTATTTTAGCTTGGGGGAGGTGGTCTCACAAGTAGTCCTCCAAGCATCTGAAGGCCACCTGCTGTGATACTCAGACAGCTGGGCAGGGTGGTCCAGTGCTATGGCCCAGTAGTGTTGGGAGAAATTTGTAACATCTATTTTATATCTAGTAATGGAAATGCCTCTTAACTCAGGTTTTTTTTGTTTGTTTGTTTGTTTTTGGGCCACACCCAGTGACGCTCAGGGGTTACTCCTGGCTACGTGGTCCGAAGTCGCTAGCGCAGGCATGGTAGGCGCCACCGCCAGGCCCAGGTTTTTTTTTTTTTTTTTTTAAATCTAGCTTATTTTCAAGAGGATTTGAAATTGGTTCTAACATAGTCTTACAAAGGTGTTTTTTTTGGGTGGTTGTTTTGTTTTTGGGCCATACCTGGCTATGCTCAGACTCTGCTTCTGGCTCTGTGCTTAAGGATCACTCTGGGGATGTGGGGCTCTGGGAACCATATGGGGTGCCTAGGATGGAACCCGAGTCAGCCACATGTAAGGCAGAATCCCTACTCACTGTACTATCTCCCTAAGTAGAACTATTTTTTTCATTTCTTTTGGGCCATACCTGGTGGTGCTCAGGGCTTACTCCTGGTGGGCCAAGGGGTTGAACCCAGGTTAGCTGTGTTCCTTACAATATCCTACCTATTATACTATTGCTCCAGCTTCAGAGTGTTTTAAAAATGACAAGTTATACTGGGTGTGGCCCAAAAACCAAAAAAAAAAAATGACAAGTTATTTGAAGGAGACTTTCAGTTATTTGAGAGCTATATCAACCTAGGAAAGTCCTTGCTAAGGCTAAAAGGGAGCATTGAGTAAACTGTTCTTGTCTGAGTAGCAGGAAATATGTTTCTCCTAAGAAAAGCATAGGACACTTGATATTAACATTATAATGTTAATAATTATCAACCTTGTAAGTACCAATGATAGAAATTTAGGTGTAAGAAGGAAAGAAAGACCCAAAGTGATAGTACAGTGGGTAGGGCATTTATCTTGCACACAACTAGCCCAGGTTTGATCACAGTATCCCATATGGTTGGGGCATGCCAGGAGCAATTTCTGAGTGGCTCCAAACCCCAAACCCCCAAAAAAGAGAGGTAAGAAAAAATGAGGGTAAGAGAGGGCTGCTTAATCACAACCATTAAGGCTACTACAACTCCCTCTCATTCTGCTTTCCCTGTGGGCAGTATCCCCATATTAGAAAACCTTGTGCTAAAATTCCTTGAGAGCAGAGCTCTTACTTGCTTGTTCACCATTGTATGGACAGATTGATCTAGTAATGTGTGTGTAAGTAAGGCACTTAAAATTTGAGGTAGGGAATATAATTTCAGTCATTCCAGTTAAGATTTTAATTGTTACTTTTTTCTGTCTTTTGATTTGCAGTGTTGGTAGCCTTATATGAAGAACCAGAGAAACCTAATAGTGCTTTGGAGTATCCTCATTTTTAAAAACAACAATTTCTTGTTATTTTTATCTTTTATTCATTGACATAGATAATACTTGTTAAGAAGTTTTGATTATTGAAATAGTTACTTTCTTTTGACTTTTTGAATGATAGTTTGAGTAAATATTGGTAATAGGATTGGGTAAGTTTGAGCAGTGATATTGATGCTATTTTGGGCTATTGTTTCACTCAGCTCTAAAGAGTAAATTCTTAACTTTGAAAATAGTTTTTTAAAGCATCACTTAGGAGCTGCTACCCCAGAAAATCCAGAAATAGAACTGCTTCGCCTAGAATTGGCAGAAATGAAAGAGAAATACGAAGCTATCGTGGAAGAAAATAAAAAACTGAAAGCTAAGGTAAAGTTTTTAAAAAGAATTCATTGTATATAATTTCACCTTTCATGATTGTAAGAGTAAAATCTTACTAAAATGAACTATAGAGGAGGGAGAAGTCCTAGTAGTCTTAATAGTGCAAGAAAGAACTGATACTTTACTAAGAAAACCCACAAATTCTACATAGGACAAGTAAACTGGTCAAAAATATCCTTGGAAATATGTATCGACATAAAGATGCTGCTTATGTTAATGGTTCTTAAAGTCTGAGTCAGCTGATGTAAGTAGGTCAGAATAGGGTTTATGATAGTAAACTTTTTAGAGTTGAGCATGTTTATAGTTTTATGTGATAGCCCTAAGTTAATGTAGTCCTATAAATTAGTTTGCACCTAATTTTGTCTAGTGCGTAAATTTTTTCTTCAAATCCTCATGAGAATTTTTATGAACTTCAACTTAGTCAAATCTAGGCCTTGACATTTTACTACATTCTGAATCACAGAATATTTTACATTATTGAGGGCATTTCTCATGGTTTTATCTTCTCAGGAATTTTTTTTTGTTTGTTTTTGTTTTTTTGTTTTTTTGTTTTTGGGTCACACTCGGCAGTGCTCAGGGGTTACTCCTGGCTCCATGCTCAGAAATTGCTCCTGGCAGGCACGGGGGACCATATGGGGCACTGGGATTTGAACCGATGACCTTTTGCATGAAAGGCAAACGCCTTACCTCCATGCTATCTCCCGGGCCCCCTTCTCAGGAATTTTATAAGTGAAACAGACTGTTTTATAGGTGAGGAAATTAACAAATCCTGAAATCTAAGTGGCTAATTGGAAAGTCTTGTGTTCTTGCAGGGAAGCATAACTTAGCATAAAAGAAAGTGTATAGTGTGTATTGGATCTTGGGTTGGATTCCTTTGCATCATAAAACACAGTATCTTAAAGATTTCCACAATGTGCAAGTTCAGTAAATTCTTTGGAACTTTTAAGTCAGAGACTTTAGCTGCAAGATAAATAGGATAATTCCACTCTCCCTTTACTTTTTCGGAGAAAGTTCAGTAAAGCCATGTGGATTCTTTGAAGATAAGTTTATTATAGATCAAATAACTGAGCAGTTCAGGCTTAAATTGGAATTAAATTTTAGTTTCCCATTAAGTTTAAAAATTTATTTGGAAGGAGCTTTTATAGGTTTAATTGTATAAGATCTTAAGTCACAAAATGGGATATAGGGGGCCGGGTGGTGGCGCTGGAGATAAGGTGCCTGCCTTGCCTGCGCTAGCCTAGGACGAACCGCGGCTTGATCCGCCGGTTTCCCATATGGTCCCCCAAACCAGGAGTGACTTCTGAGCGCATAGCCAGGAGTAACCCCTGAGCGTCACTGGATGTGGCCCAAACCCCCCCCCCCCAAAAAAAAAAGATATTATCCAGTTTCATAACGTTTAAGTTGTTTTACCCAATTTAGAATAAAATGCACCATAACTCCTCTTGTCTTTGCTCCATAGCTTGCTCAGTATGAACCACCTCAAGAGGAGAAGCGTGCCGAATAGAATTCTGCTCCATTGAAACAACACTGAAAAATGGTTTTGTATGACTTGAATAGTTTGTATAGTGTATAATCTTTTCTGAACAGATGCTATAGAACTCTTTTTTAATATGTTAAAAATTCACCTATTACACTTTAACTGTTCAAACACATAGAATCACCAATAAAAGCTCAATATAACTTTCTTTGGGTCTTAAAAGCAAAAAGAATCCAAAGTGAATCCTAAAAAAAAAAAAAAAGACATCTAAACCACCATTTAATTCATGACCTTAAAGACATTTTGCTTATCAGTCCAATGAAGAATGGTGGTTCTGGTTGTATTTTAGGATGGAGCTGTTCTTCAAATTAGTTTGGGATACAAGCACAGGTATAATCATTCTTGGAAAAGAAGTGACCCTGTGTTTCTATTCTTTAGGCAGCTGGACAGATGTGTGACGTAAGACGCTTTTACAGGAGTTCCTAGGAACCTTCTGCTCCTTTATGTTAACACAGAACAAATCTCCTCTTTTCCACCACTTGCCTTAGACAACTGTGTGTGTGCCAGTTTGAACTCTGACACCACTCTTTTCCTTCTATGCAATCATGCCCTACCTGATAATGTCGTCTTGTTATTACTCATGCATCAGTGGATTCTAATTGCACATCGGCCTTTTATTGTTACTTTTCAATTTGCTATAATTGTAGTTATCCTGATTGTAATTTATGTAACTTTAAACAGGATCATGCTGTTCCTGGCCTTATTTAGTTGCTTAGTTGAGCACAGAACAGAGGCAATATAAGACTCTGGACTCATGCACAAACTGGAATGAGAAGGGGAATGAGCCATCTATCATGGAAACTATTGTTTGTGGGTAAAATAAAATAGTGCTTTTTCCCTCCCTCCAAGTATTTT
>PVKC010042224.1:0-12005 GCA_004027635.1 Crocidura indochinensis
GGAATTCCCGTGGCCTAAGAGATTCAGGGTTTCTCCACCCTTGAAGCATACCATCATGGAATCAACCCCTGGCTCCATATATACTCATTACTCCATCCCAAAGGCTTTTTTGTGATGCCAGGAAAATTTCCTCTCGGTTGTGTGTGAGAAAATCAGGCCGCTGTAGCTAGCGAACTTGGTATTTGCGCAGGTTGTAGGTCAGGGTCTAGGATAGAATCTCTAGGTTCTAGAGGTTCCTATCCATCGTTGTTGTTGCGTTCAGTCTTCTGTAACACTTACTCCCTGTTTTCATTCAGTCCCTAAGCTGAAGCCTAGGATATTATGGATCCAAAGGTTCGGCTCAGTCTCTGTTGTCCAAGTTGGACCTCTGCAATAAGACATCTTGTTGTTGTTGTTGTTGTTGTTTTTGTGTCCTGGGCTACAGCCTAGGGTAGGATTTTCCTTATTAGGCCCAAGGTAGGTTCTGTTCAGTCACGGTTGTCAAAGTCAGTTTTCTGTGTTGGTGCTATTATTTTTCACACTTCAAAGAACGATATCTCTTCTGATTTCCATTTAGTGTTAGGTGATGTGATAGGACAGTCTGGTCTTAAGTCAAGTTTTCCTTTCCTCGTTGTCATATCAAAACTGGCAAAAGTTGGTGCCAGAGCAGTGTTATAAATCTCCCAATGGAGCTTAGTTCCTGGTGATGTTGCCCAGAGCTGTATCATTTCTACATCAGGGACTCAGATCTTATTCTTGGGCTCTGTACTCACGGTCACTCTTGGCAAGCTCAGGGAACTATATGGGTTACCAAGGATTCAACCCTGGGTGCCATTTTCAAGGCAAAGACCCTTTTTATGCACTATAACTCAAGCCTCCTAACATTTTTCTTATAAAAAATGTTGTTAATCTAGGACCAGAGAGATAACACATCGGTAGGGCATTTGCCTTGCATGCAGAAGATCTAGGACTGACCTCGGTTCAATCCTCTGGAGTCCTATATGGCCCTGCGAGCCAGGAGCAGTTTCTGAGGGCATAGCCAGGAGTAACCCCTGAGCATCACAGGGTATGACCCAAAAACTAAAAAAAAATGTTGTTAATCTAATGAGCTTAATGGGTCTTTGTTTAGAGCTCTTAATAACTTAATGAGTCATGCATTTTAATGGCCAGTTGGAGTGCATTAAATGCACTGCTTTTTAAAAAATAAATGTTACCCACTTCTACTTAGGTATTCGCATATTTTTTATTTATTTATGCATCTCTTTATTAAGCTCATTGTCACAGTTAGTTTGAGTTCCATAGCAATGTGTCATAGACTAAATGGCTTAAAATGACAGAAATTTTTTTTCACATTTTTAGAGGCTGCAAGTCTGAGATCAGGATGCCTACCTACTTGGGTTTGACATAGAATCTTGTTCTGGGTTTCAGACTGTAAACTCATCATTATATCCTCATAGGGTAGGAAAAGAACAAGTTAGTCCTCTGGTCTCTTCTTATAAGGGCATAACTCCATTGGCAAGGCTCCAACCTCAGAAACTTATTGCTTTCCAAAGACTGCCTTGCAAACATCACCAACTGGCATTCAGTTTCAACATATGACTTTGAGTTTGGTCTATAATATTTATTTAATCTTACATATTTGCTGGATCACCCATATGCAGAAAATAACTCACATTGTGAATATATTGCTTGTTACTATAGCATTATCACCACAGTAAAAGCCTCCAGCCATATCTTGTGATGTGTGAGTATTTGGGCTCATAGGACAAAACTTAGACTCTAATTTTGTCTCTCCTTTAGAGGCCAGCAGACATCCTACCTCCTTTCTTCAATTGCCCTCACCGTCACCACAAGTTCCCCTCTGTTTGCAATTCAGCTCATTAATGTATATTTTACAGCAGTATTCCTCATTATAATATGACTTACTTTCTACATAAGGGTCTTGTTTCTATGGTGATTTATTAGAAAGTCTGTACAGAGTCATTGCAACTAGGAGCACTTGCTTATTTTGAGAGCTGTGTAAGCTGATTTAGGTAAGAGATCAGTGGAGATCTTGAAAGCGCCTGGCAGAGGTCAAATCTTGGCAACAACATTTGCATAGGCAGGAAAATTCACACCTAACATTGAATAATTCTTTTTTTCATTTTTCATTTATTGACTGGGACATTTGGATTGAGATTGTCTAAATTAATTTGGATAATTTTTAAAGCCACCTTTTCATAGAAAATGGAACATTATATGGCTGCTATAGAATACTTTTTAAATTAAAGAGCATTCTCTAAACATGTTTTTGGATTTGTGGGAGACACACTCAGTGTTTCACAGAAATTAGTCCTGCTCTGCTCTCAAGGATCACTCTTGGAGCTGGAGAGATAGCACAGCAGTAAGCCATTTGCCTTGCATGCAGCTGACCCGGGACAGACCTGGTTTGATTCCTGGCATTACATATGGTTCCCTGAGCTTGCCAGGAGTGATTTCTGAGCACAGAGCCAGGAGTAACCCCTGAGCATTGCCAGGTATGGTCCAAAAACCAAATCAATCAATCAATCAATAAATTGCTTTTAAAAAAAAAAGGATCACTCTTGGTGGTTCTTGGGGTGTTGAACCTAATTAAACCTAGTGAACCTAGTACTATCACTCCAACCCCCAAATATAAACATTTAAAGTTGAATAAATAGAATCAAACAATAAACAAATAAAAGGAAGAAAACAACAGCAGAATAAAAGTTCAATATTCTACTGCAAAGTTTCATAGCTTCTCTTTTGTTGTGTGTCTGGAGGGCAGCATTCCTGATGATCCTAAGGGCTTTCTCCTTGCTCTTTGCTCAAGGATCACTCCTGGTGATACACAGACTTATGGGGTGCTGAGGACCAAACCCAGGTCTGCTGCATGCAAGGAATAAACTTTACTATCACTTCAGTCCCTACCCTCTTTTTGTTTGCCATTACATGCAATAAATTGGTGTTAAAAGTAATGTTCAGATTGAGTAGAAAAATAAAGATCAGTCTCAAACACCAAATCCAAAGCCAACAACAGAATTGATACCCATTCTACAACAAACTAGACACAGGGAACCATTTATACTAGCAACCCAAGGGGGCAAAGGTGGGGGATATGGGATACATGCTGGGAACAGGGTTGGAGGGAGGACAACACTGATGGTGGGAATGTCCTGAGTTCAATGCTGCTATGTACCTAAAATATTACTGTGAAAGATTTGTAATCCACTTTGGTCACAATAAAAATCATTTAAAAAAAAAAAAAGTAATGTTCAGGCAGTCATCATGTTCACACCAGAGCAACTCCAAAGACTTTTTTTCTCAAAAGGGATGTAAACAAAGTAATGAAAAAACATGGACACACAAGCCACACAGCAAAAAGTTGGCAATCTGGGGAGGAGAGAAAGGGCTAAGGTCCCACCCTGTGAAAGCCATTCCTACTGCATCTATCACCCAAAATCACCACTTTGCCTCATTACTCCTCTACAATTCTCTCCAGAGAGAACAATCTGACCAAATTTCAGGTATGCTCGTATTTGGGCTGAATCACCAGAACTTTTTGGAATGAGTGTGGGCGCCTTTCCCCTCATCCTCCTTCTTTCGGAGGCCTGGTAGCTAAGAACACACACCACAAAAGTTGCAGTATCAGTAATAGTGCTCTGAATTCCTGGACAACTTCATTTGTTTGATACTGTCATCCCTATAGGAACACACCAATTTAAATGCCAACGTGTAACTGAGGTCACTTAATGTTCAGAAACAAATGAACTAACAGAATGTATAGCTAACTACAAAAGCTTACTAAACTTTCTGCCATTGTCTTAATGACTTCATTAGAGATGCAATAATTTTCACAAATCTGCTTGCCACTGTAATTTTTAAATTTATTTTCTTCTTATTTATTTTTTCTTTCTATTCTTTTTGTGTTAACTTTGCTCTCACTTATCTGGAAACAAATGTATTAGTCTATTATGCCAACTACGTGATGCATTTTCTTTCAATAAAGCAAAAGATGTGATACTCAAAAAACTACTATGACTGTCCTTTAAATATAATAAAATAAATGATTATCAAAATTTATTTATTATTTATTAATAATAAAATAACAATAACATGCTATGACAAAATCAAAAAGAACAAATGTTTTAGAAGTAAAGTTTAGAAGTAAAGACTTACAGGGGCCCAGGAGATAGCATGGAGGTAAGGCATTTGCCTTTCATGCAAAAGGTCATCGGTTCGAATCCCGGTGCCCCATATGGTCCCCCGTGCCTGCCAGGAACAATTTCTGAGCATGGAGCCAGGAGTAACCCCTGAGCACTGCCGGGTGTAACCCCCCCCCCAAAAAAAAAAGACTTACAGGAAATGTTAGAATCAGTTTAGGTTAGTTGCAAAACTGATCAATGTGCAATAAGACAATGTGCAATAAGCCATAACCATTGGATAATCTGCATTATTAGGCAGGAAGTTTTTGTCTCTCTAATAGACAAAAAATCAACACATTAGCCTTTTCTCAGGTTTGAATTTCTTAAATTCATAGAAAAATGCACAGAATAAAAGTTTTTAAGGAATTGGAGAACAGGTGCCACTGAAATGAGGAGAGGACAAGAAGTCATAAAAGGAATCCAAGAACCCTTAAACTTTTCTTCCTGAGTCAAGAGAAATAATGACTCTACCTGCCACCTTCAAACCAAGAGCAAGCTAGCACATACTGAACTGCTTAATATCTCTAGTCCCAAAGAGAACAGTGGAACACACACACACACACACACACACACACACACACACAAACACATACACACACACGCACACACACACACTGGAAAGGAAATCATTGCATGGAACACCTGCGTCAAGCAGGGAACACACAGCCAACAGTAGGGTCTCAAACACACACAAAGGCCTGAAAATAGCTGCTAGAGCTGCATAAGCTCTTAGATATTTGTTGAGACAACTGTGGTAGACAAGTTTTTCTGGTTTAACTATGTACTGGTGGGTCCGAAAAAAAGTGGTGAAGAGCAATTGATGCCCTACAGGTACTAAAGGGATTAATTGACAGCTCAAAGGACCCAAGGATATGGGAAGAGAAGCCCACCTAGCATAAAGATTGAATAGAAGAGGACACCTTCACTAATGAGAGTGAAGAAAGGAGGGAACCCCTCACAGACAGATTCAAAAGGCAGTGTGAAGAAAAAGAAGGTGATGCCTCCAAGTTCATTACTCCTGCCCCTTCTACAAAGATGGGGTTTGGGGAGTGAAGCAGTGAGGAAGTGAGCTTAAGAAGATTAATATTGAGTTCTGAACTGTGTTGTTCCCAAAAAATTCATTTGGTGAATAAAGTCCTAGCCCCTAGAAATAAGTATGTGACTTTATTAGGAAATGGGACCTCTGAAGAGAGGAAAATAAGATTAAGTGAGACTATTGGGGTGGGTTCTACTGTCACTAGTGCCCAAGAAATGGCAGAGATAAGTCCAGAAGAAACATATTGAAAAAAAATGCAAGCCTAATGACATTTCAATATCCAACATCTCACCTCGAGAACATTAAGAAAATAATGATCTGTTGTAGCTCACAGTTTGTGTTACTTTGTTGTAATAGCTCTAACAAACTAGCATGATTAGTGAAGGTCTAAAGACATGTGGCAAAAGTAAAATTCATCTTAACAGGACCACATTGAAAGATTCACCAAGTATTTTTAAAAGTCAAACTTATAGAAGAATTTTTAAAACAGATTTCTCCAGTTTTTCTCAATAACCTAGATATAAGAAGAGCACTACTGAAAAAATATATGAAAAATAGTCTAGTGATTATGAAATTATTATTGAAATGATAATTTGTGCAATTAAAACTACTTAAGAAAATAAAGAGGAGAGGGCATTGATGGAGGAGGAAAAAACTTTAGGAAATCACATAATATTGGCAAGCTGAAAATACAGAAAGATAGAAATTTATGGTCAGAGTATGATGTGTACATTTAATATAGAAAATGAAAGAGAACTAGGTATTGACAAGTATGTTATTGCCATTATTAGAATGACTGAAGGGAAAAAAGAATGACTGAAGGAAGTTGGATTGAAGGTCATTGGAACTCAAATGACAAAAAATCAAAATATTAAATTTTAAATGAACTAAAGAATCATGTCATCCAAACTGAGAGTGAGTCTTGGAGTAGAGAGAAATCTTGTGAGTGAGTCTCTTCCATGAATGAGAAGAATGTCAGTAGACTGGCCATTACCAGTCATGTTAAAAATTCATACGGTAAAGATAAAGATGAATTATGGTAGTCTAACAAAGGAGGCACTCACATTCTAATGAGGATATTGAGACTTCTGACAAAGAGGGTTTGGAAGCTGAAAGGCATTAATTTGTGAATACATTGTTTTGCACAACAGCAAAGGAGCACTGGTTTGGAAGTGACATTTGGGAAGTAGGAGAATGTGACTGCCTAAGTATAAGAATATAATATGGATTATAATATGAGATAATATAAGAATACAATATGGATTCTAGTAATTGCACATTCCTCTTTGGCCACTATATTCTCAGTTCAATCTTGATTATGTCAGACAGAGCAAGAGCATAGTGACAATGAACCCCTTATCTGGACCTTATCTCCAGTTGGACAAGCATTTTTTTTATGTAGAAAGGAAGCAAGATTCCTGTCAGAAATGTGGACAAATTTAGTATCTTTAATAAGGAGCCATTGCTGTTTATTGAAGTGGGTGCTGAGGAACAAGGAGATGGCAAGAAGGTAAGGAGATGACAAGAACCTCAAGAAGTTTGTGAAGTCTGGAAGAAGTGAGAGGAAAGTCTAGAGCTGTTTCTCTGAGGGAGGATGGATGATGGATGCCTTGAAGAATGTAGTGTTCTCCTTATTCAGGGTACAGAGATGAGAGAGAGAGTCAAGCATGATGGTTGACTAAGTCTGCTGTGGCAGTGTGGGTCACTGTGGCAGGGAAGCCCATCTGGAGATAGAGATGAACTCGAGATACTTCTACTTCTCTGCAATGTCAGAAGGTTGTGGGGCATCCATCTGTGCCTTCAAATAAGCTGTGTGTAGACACTGAGAAAATAGATTTCACCATAATTGTCTTTCCAGATTCTTCCCCAATTTTGGGTTCAGGAGAAGGGAGGCTGGATTGTAACTGCTATGTTCAGAATGATGCCAGGAGTCTTCAAGGGTCTTCATTGCTCCTTAGTCTCTCCTCAATAAGGATGAGCAGCAACAGAACTAACAGGAAACTTGCCCTGACCCAGAAAGTGTTATGGCCACTGGATCCACAAATAAGTGAGTGATGGACATGCCCCAGTGGGAAATGGTCCAGGAGAGGTTATCAACAACAGCCCAGAGCAGGATCTGTGGCCTCATCCACTCACTCAGCTCTATGTGACATTCCTTTCTCATTATAAAACTCTTACCTCTCCATTTAACTCCAGATTTCAGAGCCTCTTCCTAAGCCATTTGGTGTGAGTGCCAAGACTGTTGGAAAACAATCTTCCTGAGCTAATCAGAAAGGCATGTAATCCCTGCCACTCTCAATTGAGGAACCCTAACATTTAATTTAACTTTAAATTTAGACTAATGCCTAATAGCTTTTAAAAATGTGACCACTGAAGTGATTTCACCCTACATCTGACATATATTTCTTCAACTATGAAATATTTTGGAAAAAGAAAACAGAATAGAGCAGTGTCATATACTCAATAATCACATCTAACAAATATTAATATATCCCTATTTATTTCATCCTTAAAAAAGAAGATATGGGTCCGGAGAGATAGCACAGTGGTGTTTGCCTTGCAAGCAGCCGATCCAGGACCAAAGATGGTTGGTTCGAATTCCAGTGTCCCATATGGTCCCCCGTGCCTGCCAGGAGCTATTTCTGAGCAGACAGCCAGGAGTATACCCTGAGCACCGCCGGGTGTGGCCCAAAAACAAAACAAAAAAAAAATGAAGATACTACAAAAAGAATAGAGGTCCCCTTTGTGGGCATGTAAGGACCATAATTCACACGAGTACCTAGCAGTAGTGTGCAGCCCACCAGGGACCTCGACCCGCGGGGGAGACTGAGGACCGCGTCAGTTATTCTACAGGTTGCGAAGAGGGAACCAACCTGGAAGAAAAGAGGGACTGGGAAATAA
Organism: Crocidura indochinensis; assembly: GCA_004027635.1. Lineage (NCBI taxonomy): Eukaryota > Metazoa > Chordata > Mammalia > Eulipotyphla > Soricidae > Crocidura > Crocidura indochinensis. The sequence goes on from PVKC010042224.1 coordinate 8,119, forward strand.
GGACTCAGGACGAGATTTCCAATCGAGAGCCGTTTATTTCTGGGGATGGCAGGTCTTATATAGCTGAGCCAAACAAAGAGAACAAAGAGAGTAGGGGGCAATACATTCTGGCACATGTTGTTTTTTCAAAATTAGCAAGGTAATACATCATGAGGGTGGCATTCATCAATCATGAGGCCCACATTGTTTTTGAGCATCAAAGTAAAAGATTTAATCTCTGCTTGGGCCTGCAGGCCCTTGTCTTTACTGAAACATCCTGGTGCCTAACAGTTAACTCTCTGATTCTGAGGTATGCGGTCAGCTCCTATCTTTCTTTTGGTCCTAGGGCAAAGGCCATATTATTAGTTGCTCAAACTTGCAGCTTGTAGACAGTTTAGCTCAGACTGTCAAGACTCCATTTTGATTTTAGAGAGAAAGGGCTTTCAATTAATCTAGGCAGTCTCCAACAGTAGTGTGTGTACATTTTTAGCTGTGGGGCTCTCTGGCTAGGTCTCTCTTGCAACTCAAGGGCTCTCTTGCCTCAGGCTATGGTGCTCACACACCCAGCCATGGTGGTCACCAAGATTTATATTTCTTTAGGTGATGGCTTGCTCATGTACTAATCAGGGATACAACTCTCGTTGGACACACGGGGTATGATTGAGTGCTTGCTGGGTCACTATCATACTCACGCATGTGTTTGTAGGGGTTGAACTTTCTGGCTCACTTTGATACATCTTGTTTAGTTACGATGAGCACTGGAGGTTGCAGCCCCTGTTGAGGCATTTAAACATGCCTGGCTGTCAGAGTGAGATGTGATCCAATGTGATCCCAGCACTGCAGTTTTGCTTGGGACCAGTCAACAGGGCTTCTAGGCTCTTGCAACAGAGCTGCCAAGATTGTACTCAACACATGTGGACTTCCACAGCCATGACCATGAACTTGCAAAGCTCTAAGCTGCTGCACCATTCCTTTGGACCTCATTTCTGGGAATCTTATAGATTTTTGTAAGTGTAAAGAAACCTTTATTTATTTGGACCTGAAGAGATAGTGCAATAGGTAGTGTGTTTGCCTTGCATTGCTCCACCCTGACATGCCATGTGGTCCCCTGAACATAACCAGAAGTTATTTCTGAGTCTAGAGCCAGGAGTAACTCCTGGGTATTACCAAATGTGGCAATAAATAAATGAATGAATAAATAAATAAATAAAATAATTAAGTGAAATAAATAAAGAAAAATAAAATGTTTATCTCATTGTATGGCAATATTACTGATTTAATCTGTTGAATTTGTTGCTAAAAAAGAAAAAGTACCTGTGTTTTCTTATTAATTCTAATTATACACTCCAGACCAAAGTCTTTTGCTTCCTGAGTTCCAGCCTGGTGGGAGGAGGTGCCCCACATGGTCACCCTTCCTGCTGGCCCTGGGTATTTATTGCACTATTACACACTTGTGTGGGGCTCACACATTCCTGCAAAGTCTGCTCGCATGTTACCCTCGTGAGTCCTGTAAGGGGATCACCTGCTTGGTATCAGGACTGTTTGGCTAGAGTGTGTCAGTGCTTATGGCAGCATTAACAATACATCAGGTAGGGGACCTGCACCTGACCTCTGATGCTGTGAACATCCACCGGGTTGCCTCTGGGAAGGAAGCCCATAGTGAGGAGGGGGGCAGGAGGAAGGCATGATCATTTTTACCAATAAAACCTTTTGTTCCCTTTGAATGTGGAATGATATAAATACAATGTTCAAATTTATTTTTTCTTTCGGTTTTTGGTCCACACCTGGTGACGTTTTGGGGTTACTCCTGGCTAAGCACTCAGAAATCGCTCCTGACTTAGGGGACCATATGGGACGCCAGGGATCAAACCCAGGTCCTTCCAGGGTCAGCCACATGCAAAGCAAATTCCCTACCACTGTGCTATCGTACTGGCCCAAAGAGTTAAAACAATAAGGACTACTGAGAGACATTGGGCCAAAGGCCCCTATACAGGCTCTCAGTTGCATCCCAGCCCAGGCACTGCCTTTCCTGGCAGATTCTCTGAGGAGAAAGGGCCAACAGCTTCTTCACTGTTGACAGAAGACCAGAGGTAAGATATGGGATGATAGAGAAAGCACATTCATTCAGCCCATTTCCCATTCCCACTGGCACAGGGGTTCCTGCTAAAAGCAGACATTTTCACAGCTCTCCTGCATGTGTGTGGACCACCCCTTTACCTCCCGTAGCCATCAGAGACACTGTATCCAGATTGAAGTCACCTGAGCATTCTTTTTTACAGGGACTGTCCCCAGTAGAGCTTGGGGATCTGGGGATCACTCCAATTACACTCAGCCCAGTCATATGGCATGATGGTTCACTGGCCTGACTGCTGGGGAACAGTGAGATGTGAGTTGTGAGACCCCCACATGCAAAGTGTGGGCTCTATCTATCCCATAAACTCCCTCCTCTGCCCTCTGCTCAGCATCCCCACCTGGGTCCCTCTTCACTTCCTCTCTAATGTATTGCCACCCTGCCTGGTCCAGTGAGGGTTCTGGTCCAGGACCACTCCCAGGTGGCTGTCCCCTTCTCTTCTCTGAGTTGGGCTCCTTCTCCTGCTCTGCAGCCCTGGCCCCTTCCTTAGCTAGGTCTCTATTTTTACCATGCTCATAAATTCGGCAATGCTCTTCATTTCCATCTCATTACTGTTGTGTAGGTCATTCCAAGGCTTCGTCACCCAGGAGACCAGCAGAGAGCTGCATGCCTGACTCTCTTCTCTGGCCCCTCTTCTGACAGGACACATCTTCTGCCCATACCCCTAACCAAGAGAGCAAGCACCTGTGCCCATCCATCATCCTGGCAACTTCCTCTTTCCAGCAGGACAGCTCCCATCAAGGCTCCCTGCACCCACCCTTCCTTTAGAAAGAGAAGGAGAAGTGAGTCCATACTTTGTAAACAGGTATTAATTCATGGGGAAAACAAAACATCCATCCAGTTCTTCTGCATTACTCTGGGCAGATGAATGTCTATGAACCAGAAATACTCTGCCTTTCTGGCTTAAGTGGGGAACTGGTTACAAGTGCCCAATGCACATTTGTTTAAAATAAAAGTCTATTTAATAGATGAGGGTCTTAAGGAAGTATAGACAGGGGACTAACCATGGCCACTTTGTTTCCCATAGAGTCCCACAGAAACCCCAACGTTTTGGTCCAATCAAATGAGATGGGTTGAGAAAGAGATTTAGTCAGTATGAGTAGAGATTGGAAAATGGAAGATTTGTGTCCTTAAAGCAATTAGGAGAGAGAAAGGAATTATAAAGTCAAGTTGCAGGCTAACAACTCCCCTCCTGCCTGGTCCCTGAGACACACTTTGTCTTATCTGAAAACCTAAGCCACACTTTCTGAATAAGTGTCCAACCAGTCCTTATCTTAAGCTTTGAGGGTAAGGAAAAGATAAGGATAATATCTCTGACAAGAAGAGGTGCTAGTTTTTAACTCTAAATTCAGCTTTTTTTTTGGGGGGGGGGGACTGGTTTCGATGATTGTCCCATAGCCCTTCCCATATTTTTTTTCTTTTTGTTTTGTTTTGTTTGGTCACACCCGGTGGTGGTTAGGAGTCACTCCTGGCTCTCTGCTCAGAATTCACCCCTGGCAGGGTTGGGGACCGTATAGGAAGCCGGGATTCAAAATGAAGTCTGTCCTGTGTAAACCTTATGTAAGACAAATGCCTTACCATGGTGAGATTGCTTCGGCCCCCTTCCATATTTCTACTTTTCTTTGGCAGGAGCCACAGGTCAAAGACCCTGTTTCTTTGTATGAGGTCTCCACACAAGATGCACCTTCTTATCCTGAAAAATCTTACAGCTTAAATAGGCACTTCCTGAATCTCAAACCTCTGATAAGATTAAACCTTTCTTCTGAATCCTAAAAAG
>PVKC010042225.1:0-12048 GCA_004027635.1 Crocidura indochinensis
AAAAAAAAAAAAGAAAAGAAAACAAAAACTAAAATAAACAAATGCAATTATGTCAAATTTAAAAGCATCTATATGACAGAAGATATGATGTCTCAGATCAAAACTCATCTTAGTAAATTGAAGAAAATATATATAATATCTGGATATTACACTAATTTTAAATGTGTATAAATACTCATAAAAATCACAAACAACCCTACCAAATATGGAAAAAGGTGCTAGACACTTTCTTGAAGATAATATAATGGTCACCAACAGGCATATGTAACACATATCTATAATCATTAGTATCAAGAAAATGTAAATCAATTGTGCCAAACCACTTGTTGAAGAGACTTCTCTTACTCCATTTAGGATTCCTTTCTCCTTTATCAAAAATTAAGTGACTGTCTTCTGGGAAACATACGCTGAGTACTCAAGTCTAATCAACTGATGATCTGAGGGTCTGTCTTTATTCCAATACCATGCTGTTTTGATAACCTTTTGCTTTGTTATACAGTTTAAAGTTGGGGAAAGTAATGCCTCCCATATTCTTTTCCCCAAGGATTGCTTTAGCTATTTGAGGGTGTTTATTGTTCCAAATGAATTTCAGAAGTGTTTAATCCACTTCTTTGAAGCATGTCATGGGTATCTTTACAGGAATCACATTAAACCTGTATAATACTTTGAGGAGTATTGCCATTTTAATGATGTTAATCCTGCCCATCCATGAGCAGGGTATGTGTTTCCATTTCCACGTGTCCTCTCTTCTTTCTTGGAGAGGGTTTTATAGTTTTCTTTGTATAGATCCTTCATATCTTTAGTCAAGATATTTGAGTTTGTGTGACACTAATGTGAATGGGGTTGTTTTCTTAAGTCCATTTCTTCCCTATCATTATTGGTGTATAAAAAGGCCATTGATTTTTGTGAACTCAGACCCCCAACTAACACCATGTATGAAGGTAAAATCCAAATGAATTAAAGACCTTGATATCAGACCTGAAACCGTAAGGTATATAGAACAAAACATAGGTAAAACCCTTCTGACATTGAGACTAAAGACATCTTTAAGGAGGAAACAGCACTCTCCAAACAAGTGGAATCAGAGATAAATAGATAGGAATATATTAAGCTGAGAAGCTTCTGCAGCTCAAAGAAAATAGTGCCCAGGATACAAGAGAAAGCCACAAAGTGGGAGAAACTATTCACCCTTTACCTATCAGGTAAGGGGCTAATATCCAAAATATACAAGGCATTGATGGAACTTTACAAACAAAAAAAGAAAAACACATCTAATCCCATCAAAAATGAGGATAAGAAATAAATGGACACTTTGACAAAGAAGAAACACAAATGTCCAAAAAGCACATGAAAAAATACTCCACACGACTAATCATCAGGGAAATGCAAATCGAAACAACTATGATTACCACGGAGATTGGCACACATCACAAAGAATGGCAATCAGTAGTGCTGGCAGGGATGTGGGGAGAAAGGAATTCTTATTCACTGCTGGTGGGAATGTCATTCAGTCCAACCTATATGGAAAGTGATACGGAGATTCCTCCAAAAACTGAAAATTGATCTCCCATATGACTCTCAGGGATATGAGCTAGGAACACAAAAATACAATACAAAAATCCCTTCCTCTTACCAATAGTCATTGCAGCACTATTTACAATAGCCAGAGTCTGGAAACAACCAAGATGCCCTTAACTGATGAATGGCTAAAGAAACTATGGTACATATACACAATGGAATATTATGCAGCTGTTAGCAGAGATGAAGTCATGAAATTTTCCTATACATTTATGTACATGGAATCTATTTTATTATTGAAATAAGTCAGAAGGAGAAAGATAGATGCAGAATAGTCTCACTCATCTATGGATTTTAAGAAAAATAAAAGACATTTTTGCAATAATTCTCAGAGATAAAAGAGAGGAGGGCTGGAAGGTCCAGTTCATGACATGAAGCTCACCACAAAGAGTGATGAGTGTAGATAGAGAAATAACTACATTGAGAACTACCATAAAAATGTGAATGAATGAGGGAAGCAGAAAGCCTGACTAGAGTACAGGAGGAGGGAGTGAGGTAGAGAGAAGGGAGATTTTGGACATTGGTGATGGGAATGTTGCATTGGTGAAGGGGGTGCTCTTTACATAACTGAAACTGAAACCCAACTACAACCATATTTGTAATCAAGGTGTTTAAATAAAGATATTAAAAAAGAAATGTAAATCAGGAAAATTTAAATTATAATTACATTTATGCAACATTTTACACAGGGCAAGAAAGATATAAATAAGAAATAATAGGAAAACATATGTTTAAAGGGTGGAGTGAAAAAAGGAACCATCATTTATTAAGTTTGGATTAATGCATGATCTAGACCTATGGAAAATGGTGTGAAGACTTCTGATAAAATAAAAAACAAGGGACTGAGCAGTGACACAGGGCATAAGGCATCTGCCTTGCATGTGCTAGCCTTGGACAGACCTCAGTTCGATCCCACTGGTGTCCCATATGATCCCCCAAGCCACTAGCAATTTCTGAGCACATAGCCAGGAGTAACCCTGAGTGCCACCAAGTGTGACCCAAAACAAACAAAAGAAAACAAACAAAAAATAATAACAGAACTTTCCTATGACTTAGAGGTTCCACTCCTGAGCTTCTACCCCCAAAACACTTTAAAATTAATCTGCAAGGATCTATGTACAACGATAGGCATCATACATTAGTCATAATAACCAAATGCCTAACAATAGATTAGTGAATAGTTAAATGTATACGTATGTGAAATATTTGCATGATCTAATTTTATTTTTTGGTTTTTAGACCACACTCAGTGATGCTCAAAGATTACTCCTGGCTTTGCACTCAGAAATCGCTCCTGGCTAGCGGGGACAATACTGGATGCCGGGGATTGAACCCAGGTCTGTCCTGGGTCAGCCGCATGTTTTTAAATGATGAAAAAAAGTGAAATCATGCAGTTTATTTCAACTTAAATATAATGGGAAGGTATAATTCTAACTGAAGTGAGTCAGAAGGAAAAGAGATCTCATTCATATGTAGAGTACAAAAACATTATACATATCTGCAGACAGAAAATAATGGTCATATTTGATTAGATTCTTCAGTGATACTGAAAGCAAACTATTGAGTAGGGAAACTAAAGCAAAGTCCAAAGCTACTAGGGTTTCTAATCAACATCACATTTTCTGGGAAAACAATTACTCTCCCTGCTTCTCTGATGCCCATTTCAGTGCCTTGAATCACTAGAATCTCATTATCCATCAGGATGTGAAAGTCTTCCCAGCTCTTCAACCTTCTAATTTTGGTTGAGAAAAGCACATGACCAAAGGAACATCGTGACTAACATGCATTTGTATTCAGTCTTCAAATAATTAGGTTTCAGATACATACACTATGATTAAAGTTTGACTTTAACTTGGGTTTTTTTTTTAAGGCAGAGATGGAAACAGAAAGTCAAGGTCTATTATACTATCATCTTTATCATGATGACAGGCAGGAATCACAAACACAAGAAGCTATTTTTGTTCCCCAATTGTACTCTGAATTTTCGTCTCATTTAATCCCATAGTTTTCCTTATTTCATCTCTAAACTACTGGGAAGTTGTGATTCCAGTGGAGACCTACTTTCTCCACCATCACTATTTCTTTGCCCTAGTCCTTATTTTTCAAACACACATATTTTCTTTTCTTTCAACAATGAAGTTCATGTGATCTTTGCCCTCTTTAACAGGCATTGTTTATCACCCTCTTTGACAGCAAAATGAGCCATGGATACTGTATCAATTTACTGCCAACTACCCACCCAATTTTTTTTTGCAAATTGCACCTACTTGCTTCCCTGTCCTGCCAATACTCTTTCTGAGAGTGAACAATAACTTCTTTTCCATATACTGTTTAATCTCTCCCAGTCTCTCTATAGACTTAAAAAACACATTATATGGGGCCCGGGAGATAGCATGGAGGTAAGGTGTTTGCCTTTCATGCAAAAGGTCATCGGTTCGAATCCCGGTGCCCCATATGGTCCCCCGTGCCTGCCAGGAGCGGTTTCTGAGCATGGAGCCAGGAGTAACCCCTGAGCACTGCCGGGTGTGACCCCAAAAAAATATTATATTACCTCGCATTCTACAAATTGACATTGTCCACTACTTTTTCTCCCTTTATAATAACACTTTGTAACTGCTTTTCTATCATCTTCCTCTCTCCCTCCTCCTCTTTCATTCCTTTCTTCATTCCCTTTCCTCTTCCTTCTTTCTTCCTCTTTTCCCTTCTTCCTTCCTTTGTTCCCTCATTTTCTTCTTTCCCTCCTTCCTTCCTTCCCTCTTTCCTTCCTATTTTTCCTTTTTTATTCCTTCCTTCCTTTCTTCTTTTTTCCACACTTCTACACAATTGTTCCACAACTTCCACAACTTACTGATTTCCTCTGATTTTTTTTTTTTTTGGTATTCTATGTCACTTTCAAGAAGTCTGTTCTTAATCCAAATTGTGGGTTAGACTAATTTTTTTTCTTTTTTTTAATTAAACATTCAAAATTGATGGATCAAGTTCTGAGTGAGAAAAAGGTAGCAGAAGAAAGGAAATAACAAAAGATCATAATAGAAATGTGAGACTAAATAGGCAATTGAAAGCATCTATGAAACTAAATTTGGTTTTATTTTTGTTATGTTTTTGTTTGAGAGTTACATCCTGCAATGTTCAGTGGTTATTCCTGGCTCTGTACTCAGGAATTACATCTGATTTGTTGTCCTGTAGACCATATGGGATGTGCGGGAATAAACCTAGGTCCATACGTAGGGTATAAGGCCAGTGCCTTACCCACTGTTCCATATCCTTGGGTTTTTGAATTAATAAGTCAAAAAGGCAGCTTATAACTGGAACCATTAAAAACTGGTCACAAAATAATAAAATTAACAATTACATTTCTAACAAATTTTATGACCTAGAAGAAATGGTATAATTCCAAGAAACATTGGCAGTCAGGCAGAAGCTCTTGGGTGGTAAAATTCAGGACGAAGCAAAAAAATGTCACAAAAACACGAAGAACTGTGCTTTCTTCCTATGGCACCATAACATTCTGTACCACTAACTTAACACAGAACTTATTTACTGTGTATATGTCTCCATTACCCACAGAACTGGAAACTCACTGAAGACATTAACATTTGTGGTTTTTCTATTAGTTATCATAGTTTCTGACATGTGGTATGGTTTCAACTCCAAGCAGAAAATATTATTTATTACCACAATGATATTCAAATTAATGATGCTTTTTTTATTCAGCAAAAGATAAAAGAAGCATAAATTAATAGTAGCCATCATTCTGATCAAACTGCTTTTCCCATTCTGCTTATTTTGAAGTGCTTCCTAAACCCTGATCAGAACATTCTATTTGATTTTATTAGGAAAGTTATTCTGTATTTCTCTTCTAAACTTTTATTTTCCTTGGGCATAAACAAGAAGTATATGGTTCAAAACGGTCTTCTAAAGACCAAAAAAATAAAAAAGTCAAAGCATAAAAACTATGTTATTTCAACACTGTGCCATTATATAATTCTAAGAAGAATTTTTACAATGAACTATTTGGACCTAACTCAAACTATTTCAACTTCTAATACTAAACAAAAAAAAAAACTCTACAAAGAATAGTCTTATTTAAAGAATGTATAAGTGGTGCAATGACAGATAAGGAGAGTATAACTCTCAGAAAAATAATTTCCTCAAATAGTACATAGTAATATGTAAACAAATATAATAATATTCTAAAATTATATCCAAAAAGAAAATAACATACCTTTGTGAAGTATATTCCAGAAATACTGTCTTAGAAATTTCTAATTTGCTACATTAATCTATAAAGAGTAATAGGTATAATCCCACCTTTATTCATATGTTTTAACAAGCATCAATTGGAAATTTTTGAGGATTTTTAACATAAATACAATAAGTATAAAGCAAAATTTTGATTTAGTTATTTTTTTCAAACAATAAGCTAGTATAGTTAGAATCCTGTGAATTTCATTTAATGCAATGTTCTAAATGTAAATAAATTTTATGACTATGTTTATTTGGTTTATAAAAATTGTAAAGGACCAGAAAAAGAATAACATGAATATTAAAAAATTAATATTACAAAGCTGATGTTATATATGTTTTATATTTTTAAACATAGAATTAATACAACTAGAACCCTATGAGTTTCTTTTAATGCATTGTTCTAAATGTAAATTTTTGTGTTACACTACGATGTTTCTTTAAATATAGTAAATAAAGGACCTAGAGAATGACCAAAATCACATGTATATTTAATAAATCATCTCTATAGTAAACTTGACCTTAGTTTATTATCTATATATCAGGAATACTTAACAAACTTCAATAATATATACTTGGCAAAGGTAGTATGAATGCAACTATCAGCTATATTTTTAAAATATCTGTCCAAGCTGAAAGTCCAGAATGTAGATTATAAAAACAAGTTAATGCATTCTATCCTGTACCTAAGCAAGTTCCACAGAATACTTAAAACAATAGCTGTACATTTTGGGGGGATTTGGAGCCACATCCAGCAGTTACTCCTGATTCTGTGCTCAGAAATCACTCCTGGCAGACTTGGGTGACCATATAAAATGCTGGGTATCTAACATAGATCGGCAATGAGCAAGGCAAATGCTCTACCCTCTGTGCTATCGCTCGGGCCCCATAACAATGACTAATTTTTTTTTCAAAACACAACAAAGGAAATAGTACTTACGAGTATTGTGTCAGCAGTTCCAAATCATTATGCATGTTGATTGGATATGATTCACTGAGTTCAAATAGCTTCTCTAGAGCTTCATATATGAAAATGATGCAAATAAGAGAAGCAAAAGCTTCTTCAGTAAATCGAGTAATATAGCAGACAAGTGAGCTTGCATCAGTGGCCACAAGTATGATGCAGAGGGTTGCAGTCCAAAGCCCAATGCTAGCTCTTAAAGATAGGTATGAAAGCCCATATTCTCTAGAAGGGAGAAAGAAAAGTGGAGAGGTCACTTAACAGGTTGTTACTATTTGAAATAGAAGAAATCTAATTCAGGAAGTGAAAATAAATAAGCTTGACATATCCCTTAAAGATTAAAACATTTAAACATTCTCTAAAGGGGATATCTAAGAGCACAAAATAAAAACTGATTTCTGAGCACTTAGAGCAAAGGGTTTGGTGTTGAGGGAATAACATTTTGAATTAATAACATATAACAACAAAACGAAATTGTTTATTTTTCCTTTATTTTCACGTAGAGACAAAAAAGGCAAACTGCATTAAATCAACTAACTCTAACTCTCCCCAGAGAACTCCAAATTTGACGTTTGGTAAGTATAAATATATAGTAGAAAGCAAAATGTACTAAAGACCAAGAACATATAATACTTACTTGCAAAATTTGAACAAAATTTTTTCAAACACCAAAACTGGTCCTGTACTGCCTAGTATGGTAAGAGGCTGCCCACCAAAGAGAGAATAGGCTATCCCAGTCATGGATGCTCCGAAGAGAGACTCAATAGCACTCTGTAGAGATAGAAATGGTTCTGTTGTTCAAGCAGAATGTGTAGCTATTATCCTAGGTATAAAACACATGGCTATTTTCTTTTTCCTTTACTGTAAGAACCTGGGGCAGAATGTGGGGTAGGAGGATAAGAAAATGGGCAAACAGGCAATAGAAAATGCAAGGTAGTGAGTGGGTGCATACGTTCTTTACCTCACTTACTTAAATTTTCATTTTCTTAATAAAAATCTTATATTTGTAATAACATAATCACAGACATCTATAAATGAGGAATTAACCACTGTGAGTGTATCTGAATAATATCAAAGCCTATGTAAGACTCAGAATCAATTGAAATAGTCCACTCCTATTTTCACAGTTCCACTAGCCACCCAGAGATATTCATATAAAATATAGCTGCTGGACCATACATCAAATTTCCACTCATAAAGATATCTAGGGTTAAATATTCACTTATCTACTATGACTCTTAAAATGAAATTAACTTTCAAAGTTCAAAGAAAACTGCTATACATACTATACGACCTTCAGTTGCTTCTCCCAGCAGTCCTCCAAAGGTGATGACAGGAGACATACACGCGCAGTAGAGAAACAAAAAAGATGCTAAGCACTGCAGGCTGAAAGCATCTCTGAAGTCACTCCAGAAGTATGGAGCTTTTCTTTTGATATCTAAAATAAGTCCCCCAAAAATCCTAAGACAGGGGGAAAGACACAATAGTGAAATCCAAATATAAAAATACACAATCAAAATGCTCATTTGTTTGTTGCCAGGCCACAGTTTATGTTTTCCACCAGCAGAGATGAGACCCATATTAACATGCTATGTTGGATTATCATGTTCTATAGGAATGGGTTTGCACACTATTCTTTAATTGCACCTCGTTTCCCAACCAAATCTTGTGTCAACAACCACCACCAAAAAAAAAATAAATAAATAAAGCAAGTTCTCTCAAACAAGGTTCAAAACCATTTATTAATCAAAATTAAAATAATGAAACTAAAGAATTATTCTAATAGTTATGTCTGTACCATTTCAACATCTGCAACCTTTTACTCCCAAACTCAAGATAATGCTCTCAATTGTTTGCAGGGTTTTTCTGTTTATGTTTTGCATGACAGAATGGGAGAGAAGATGATTAAACTAATTTTTCATACTTGTCTATTGAACATCACCTTAGAGAAAAAAAACAATGCTTAACTAACTGTAGTTCTAGTACCTACTCTCTCTCTGTCTCTGTCTCTGTCTCTGTCTCTCTCTCTCTCTCTCTCTCTCTCTCTCTCTCTCTCTCTCTCTCTCTCTCTGTCTGCCAAAGAAACTTCCTCATCCAATACTGTTCTTAGGCTTTGTGGATGATAGTAATCTTAACAGAAATAACCAGTTCTTAGTTTTTAGGAAACTAAGAAAGATATTATATATGCATTATTCTTGGTACACAACTGCCTAAATAAATGTGTATCATTCACAAGATAATAGCCTTCCCTGGTATAAATATATTTCCAATACAGCCATACTAACATTAAAACACTTAAGGAGGAATTGGAGCAGTGGTCTGAAAGAATTCAATTGTAAAATGCCTAAGACTTGAGTACTGAAAGTCTTTTAACTTACAAGAAATGAGAAAATATTAGTATTCTCACTCTTAGAGAAAATTATAAGGAAGACACACTTAACTACTAGAAGCTCTCTATGCTCTGTAAAATAAATGTGTCACATTAAAATTAGGACATAGAAGTTATAAGACCTACTATGTTCCAATATATTGTGAATATGCTGAATATATTTAGATTGTGCTATCCTACTAAATTTTTGTCATATATTTCCTAAATAGGAATTGTTATATGGCAAGCTAAGAATCATCTCAATAATTATTTGCTTAAGAAATAAAATCCTAGCTTGCCTTAAAAATATTTATCTTTAGCATGACTAAAAACTTCATTATTATTTTTAATGAATCTTATTTGAACATAATAGAGTTCTATATTAGGAATTATCTTACTACATTATGACAGAATAACTATGTTTTCCCCATGACTGGGTCTATGGATAGAATAAGTTGTGAACAATGAAACTTGAACATTCAGAAAATCTTATGAAAACCTATGAAATGCACACATACAGAGAACAATTCAGGTTTCTCTGTTTGGTAAAAATATATCTGTATATATACTATCAGTTTAATTTAGGGGATCATTTGTCAATGATCTGTTAAATATCAAAGATACAATTCAAAATATAGTTGTTCTACTAGCCTATTTACTTAATCATGATGTACATCCACTGAATATCCAAATGGTTTTGAGGTATTTATTCGAGGTATTTATATATATAATTCTAATGAACTCTACTAATTAGTAGTTATTTTTCCAAGCTTTATAGTCATTTCTATTAGACCGTTGTTTGTTAATCAAGTACTTATTAGGGCATACAGTAATCTAAGTAGGTGTTATATTACTAGGCAATAAACGTGTTTTTAGCAGCAAAAATCTAAATCCGGAAGTGGGAAGTCATTACAGAGAACAGTGCAAGAGCAGCCCGGATGTACACCAGCAACTCCAGGAGAGCAGATGAGTAATGGAAACTTCAAGTCATGTCAGCAACAGAAACTGTGGAAGAACTCTGGAGTAGCGAAGATACCGGATATTGGTGACCTGGGAGGATTTAGGAAGCAGTAAGGAAAAGTGAACTTCGAAAAAAGCTAAGCTATGTGGCATGTTCTACCTGAGAGAGAGAAGAAATACCACCAAAATAAAAAGACAGCATTTGAAAATATGAAAACAAACAGAAGGAGCAACCAACCACTCTTCCAGTCATGGGAAAAGGAACAATTGTTCGAACCATCTCAAATTAGGTATGGAACCTGAGGAAGACATTCAAGGACGTTTCCTCAGAGACAACACAGAGATCAAGGGAAAGAACAGAGAATTAAACTGCAGAGTTGTCAGCAACTGGAAAGTCAGCTTAGAGGACACAGTGAAAGCAGTACAGGAAATGGCCTTGTGGGGAGGGGAGCACCAGTCCTGCAAAGCCTTTGCTTGCCTTCAATTAGAATGGAGGCTATGTGCACTTATTCCCTGAAGAGAGACCAACCCAAGGGTTTCTGATTTTCTGCTCACACATTTCTCGGAGAGAGACAAGCTGTCAAAAAACCATAAAGAACCATTTTAAGAAATAAATTGAAGCTTTCATCTCTTCAAAGATGTGTGATTAGAAAAATAAATCATATAGCTCTTTCAAATTACAATGGTAAAAAGAAAAAAATACTATTATATACATCCTGCTTGCACATAATGAGATAAGATCTGCAAGACTGACTTGGTATTTTCATTTCCATTGTGATTGTGAAGCTTTCAACAGGCTCTTTTGGAAGGCCAACTGACAGGTTTTTTTTTTTTTTAATTCATTTTAAGAACCTGAGAATGCATTTTCTGCACTGCAATGTGAAAGACCGGATAAAAAAAAATTTTAAATGGTGTCTCATTTAGTAGTAATTACAATATTTAATAACATTAGAGATGCCAAAATAATTGGCATTTCACTCTCAAAAAAGAACTAAAAATGTTATATCTCAAAACAGCAATTCCTGACACAGAGGTTATATCCTTTTTTTCTTTGAGGTCTCATACATGTGCTTTTAACTACCTTCCAGTTCGCTGGAGTTCAGGTCCACTATGTCCACCGTGGGGCTCCGCTTCCCCATGAGCTGCTGTTCCGTTTGGTACAGCAGGGATCTTCCTCTTCTCCTGCGGGAAGATTTTTTTAAATTTTGTTTTGTTTTAAATCAAATAAAATAATATTTTTTGGTCTTGTTTTAAACCAAATTGTAAATAGCAAGTACAATTTTTCTCCCCTTGAGACAATATGTACAGTGGCTAAGAGCCCTATTTCTGTTTCTTTATTTGTTGCAATAGTATAGCGATTGCCTGATTGCTATTTTACTAAAACTTCAGTTTTTTCCAGATCTTATTAAGGCAATGATTATATATAACTGAATTGTTGAGAAATTTAAATGATATGTGGAACGTTTTTTCATTCTTTCAACTAAAATTTAGTGTCTACTACATTTTATAAGGCCCATTGCTTGTCTTGCAAATAGCTAATTCAAGTTCCGTCCTCTGGCTTAACCATGTATGGTTCCTTTAAATACTGCCAGAAATGATCCTTGAGCACAGAGCCAGGAGTAAGCCTTGGACACCATTGGTTATGGCCCCCAAACAAAAGAAAATTAAAAGAAAAGAACATCAGAGATTGATACTTATCCTCCTCAATGCATCTAACAAATTAAAGACAGGAAAGGGAAGGAAGGAAAAGAAGGCAAGGGTAGGGTGATGGAGAAAAGAAGAAGAAAAAGAAAGGAAGAAAGAAAGAAAGAAAGAAAGAAAGAAAGAAAGAAAGAAAGAAAGAAAGAAAGAAAGAAAGAAAGAAAGAAAGAAAGAAAGAAAGAAAGAAAGAAAGAAAGAAAGAAAGAAAGAAAGAAAGAAAGAAAGAAAGAAAGAA
>PVKC010042226.1:0-11996 GCA_004027635.1 Crocidura indochinensis
TGTCCGAGTTTTCTCTAATCACCATCAAATCAACGGATACGGGGTCGCGGGAGGAACGAAGGGAGGGAGGCGCCGCCCTCTTGGTGTCCAGCGTGGGCTCGCGTGGCCCCGGTAGGACGCATCTCTCGGCCCCGGGCGTGCTGGCATTAAATATATGTACACAGAGGCTCCTCCGCCAGTACTCGGGCCTGCGGTGGTGGCAGGACTGAGCCACCAGGCGTCCGCAGGGCACAGCAGGGTCGCCGCGGGAGGGCTGGGGGGGGGGGGGCTGCGGCCAGCGGAGGGTGCCTAGGGCCAGGCTAGTGGTCGCTGTTCTGCTTCTCTCGCATCCAGGCGTGGATTTGTTCTTTGAGTTCAGGCACCGGCTCCAGCATGCTCTCGGTCAGCGTCTGTCGGTTGAAGGGGTCGCTAAGGAGTCACTCCTGGCTATGCGCTCAGAAATCGCCCTGGCTTGGGGGACCATATGGAATGCCGGGGGATTGAACCGCAGTCCCTCTTAGGCTAACTTGGGCAAGGCAGATGCCTTACCGCTTGTGCCATCACTCTGGCCCCGATTGTATTTTTTTATTAAAAAAAATTTTTTTTGGTTTGGACCACATCCAGCATTTGCTCAGGAACCCGTTGAGTCTGTCAGTATGGGAGAGACCCTGTCCTGTCAGTGAGAAAGAGACAGTGGCATCAGCCAATGCAGTGTGGCCAGTGTGTGACTGCTTCTCATACCACAGTGTTCTGCATGTATCTCCCAGTCATGACTATGCTAGAAACCCTCCAAATACATTTTTCTTCCTCAGCATTTCACACAGAACTTTGCACATAGTAGTCTTCAATAGATAGGCTGAATGAGTGAGCAACAGGAAATATTATTTGGTATATTCACATTTACAAAGGCCTTTTTATCTCCCATAGCTATTCTAGAATAGATCCCTAAACTGTCAACTGCCACTTCAGACAGCCTACTTTGCTACTATTCCTGTGAGGAAGATGTTCCCCATTCATAGAAATATACTGCACAGGCATCCACCTGTAAACAGTGAAAAACTGGTTAGTGAAAATAGACCACTGGGGTCAGAGCAATAGCACAGCAGGGAGGGAGTTTGCACAGTACCAACCCAGGTTTGATCCTGGCATCCCACAGGGTCCCCCAAGCCTGCCAGGAGCTCTAAGTGCAGAGTTAGGAGTAGCCCCTGTGTACCTCTTGGTGTGGCCCCAAAACAAAACAAAAAAATAGGCTTATCTAAGACACAGGGATATTTCTATTTTCAAAAATTAGAATACAATTAAATTAATTTAACACTGAATAAAATTCAGTTTCTTCTCATGATTTAGAAAGTGATCATTATTTGGGGGGAAATTATGGTTATCAATACAGTTTAAGCTCTGACTTTAAATACTACAAAGATACACTTATTATGTTGTTTGCTTGTATTTTTGTTTTGTTTTGTTTTTGGGATTCGAACTGATGACCTTTTGCATGAAAGGCAAACGCCTTACCTCCATGCTATCTCCTGGGCCCGTTTGCTTGTATTTTAACATAGTAAACACGTTAAATAGTTCTATATACTTTCTTGTGCACTATAGGGCTTATCATTTAATGTCTATTATAATAACTACAGGATAGACAATATAAAAGGACACACGTTTGGAAGCTGGAGAGATAGTACAGTGGGTGTGTGTTCACCTAGCATGTGACCAATCCTGTCATCCTGTGAACCCTGGCATCCTAAATGTTCCCCAATTCTCACCAAGACTGATTCCTAAGCACAGAGACAGAAATATGTCCTGAGCCCCACCAGGAAGGACCCCCTAATCAAAATTAAAATATTACTTAAAATATACAGGTATGTATTTTAAAGAAGCACACCACCCAGACACTCAAATCTAAATTCTACCAGTCTTTGGACATCTTGACCTTTATAACTAATTTAAAATATGCTTTCCTCTTAAATACAGAAATTGCTTCTAATCACCTAGATTAATTCTAAAATCACTTAAATGTGTGAGGCAGGCATTTTAGATATGCTATGAATGAGCACAGACCTACAGCAAGTTCAACTTGAATCTAACAGTCAACTTTCTAGGTCTGCTTTCTTCACTGCAAAATGACATAAATGGGTGGCTAGACTCAGAAAGTCTCAGAATTTTCTGGAGCTGTTTGTTTAACATACATATATTCCCAGTCAACTTTGAGAGGGCATGTGGCCCAGAGACCTGCATTTCTACTGAACACCCCAAAGACTGTCACAGACTCTTCACAAAAGCTGAAGGAAACATCTTTGAATGATCACCAAGGTCCTTCCCAGCTCTGCATCACAGTTCTTAGCACAGTAGAGACTGAGGCTGTGTGGCTGCCAGGGGCAGAGCTCAATATCCCGCATCTATTTTACTTTCTAGGCTTCCAAAACCAACATTTCAGTTCTGAGTCAACTTCCCCAAAATCACTATATACAAACCCAGCACATTCATTCATTATCTCCACTGAGAAGCATTTCAGGGCCTGGAAGACATGAAAAATTTTCAGCTCCAAATTCAGGGTAAGTGTCATTGAAAGACTATGAGATGCTTAGAAAAGATGAGCAGGAGGAAAGTTAATGAAAATTTATTTTCTAAAAATCACATTCCATGAAATTGAAGAAGGTCATACCTGCTCCATCAGGAAACTGTGAGCTTTGACCTTTTCAATACCAGACTAACAAGTCATGGACTGAAAAAGTCCAAAACAGCTTCCTACAAAGATGTATAACTAGCATTTTACTTGACTATTAATGAGGCTTTTACTACAGGGGAAAATGTGTTTTCTTAATGATGACTATTAGGAAATATTTTTTGGAGGATGGTTAAGCTGCACTCTAACAAAGGACATACTGGGAAGAAAAAATAGCACTTTACAGCAAAGACAAAATGCCATTAATTGAAATGACTAATTAGAATTTATTTGCATATTAGAGACTTGTGTACTTTCACATGGATGCTGGAACAATGTTTCTAAACTGAAGGGTATTTGGGGTAGGAAAACACTCCACATGTTAGATCAAAGCAAATACATTCCTCCCGGTTTCTTTCTGAAACTTTTCAGAGTATTCACTTAATAGGAACAAAAAACTCTCTCACAAGAGAGCACATTGGCCTTTTTTTTTTTTTTAAAAATCACTTCCCACCCCTCTTCAAATCTTTAATGAACAGCTGCTCTGAAGAGTTAAGATTCTTTTCTGATACACTCTAGGGAACAAGTGCCACATTTAAATTTTTCTATTTTTATCTAGGCTTTAAAAACGTTTATTAGAACCCCATGATTCATCAAGTTGTTCATTGTATAGTTGTTTCAAACATCAAATATTCCAACATCTCCCCTCACCAGTGTGATCTTCCCTCCATTGGTGTCTCCATTTTCCTCACCCATTGTGTGCATCTGTTCTCTTGCAGGCAGAAATTGACTTCATATCGTTTGTCACAACACAAAGGCAAATAGAACAATAAAAGTTTATATTCATAAAATAAATTCATAATCATCGTTTTTATACACAATTCTGCTAATATAATTTTTGAGGATGTAGTGGGCCTGCTGTTAGTTGAGCCTTCTGTGTGAGTATTTAGGCTCACTGAGCTGGTTGGACTTCTATGCAACTTCTCCTTCAAATTTGCTGTGATCTACTGGGCTGATGGTGCTGTGAAATTTGGAAGTATTGTAACCTAAAGGTCAGGGGATGATGGAGCTGGAGTGATTTGGTGGCTCCATAGCTGGAAAAGGTTCAGCTGTGAAGCGGGGCCATTTCCTTGTCAGACAGTGTCAGTGTGGCTGCAGGCTGCTATGTCTTCTGGCAAGAAGGGGACTCTGCCTTCCCCATTCTGAGAAATTCCCAGAGTGATTGGTCTGGACCAGTCTACCTGGGAAGATGCAGGAGCATCATTTCCTTTCTGAAGTCAGTCATGAAACTGAACATTTCCCTGCCAGCAGCATGGCAGGTGTGGATGGGACAAATTTCCCAAGTAAGCCACAATCTGTTCTGCTGCTTGAACGACTGTGTCCTGAACGGCCTTTCCTAAATATACCCCACAGAGGCTGTTGCCCGGGCTTGAGACAGACATCTTGGCATGATTCTCCATAGAGGCACAGTCCTTCTCCTAACGAAGGACCTACTACTGAACTGACTGCAGCATGGTACTAATCAAGCTAGGATCTGGAGGGCGTGACAATCACCTTTTCTCTTCTCCAATGCCTAGTAGCTCTGCCCTCCTTCCCCAAGCAACAAGGGATAATTGTAGGTACCCAGAGAAGAGTAACAAGGACCACCATGGCATTCATGAGACTCTCCTGCTAAAAAAAAAACCTACACATGCCTTATTTGGGGGGTGAGGGGGGAAGGGCACACCCATTGACGCTCAGGGATTACTCCTGGCTATGCACTCTGAAATCTCTCCTGGCTTGGGGGGACCAGATGGGACACTGGGAGATCAAATCACAGTCCGTCCTAGGCTAGTGCTTGCAAGGTAGATGCCTTACTTCTAGCTCCACCACTCCAGCCCCTACACATGCTTTCTAAGCATTTTTCTAAGAAAATCATGTGGCCCTTTTACCTAGTTAGCATGGAAAGGCAGACCTAATATTTGATATTTGGCAGGTAGTAATACTCTTTCCTATTTAAAAAAAAAAGAAGAGTAAATAAAAAGAAGAGAGAATGGCTTTATAAAATGGAGGAGTGAAGATAGAAAACTAGAGGACAACTGTTATTTGCAAAATTGAAACAGGAAAGATGGGCAATTTAACACCATCTTTTTTTTTTTGGTTTTTGGGCCACACCCAGTGATGCTCAGTGGTTACTCCTGGCTATGCGCTCAGAAGTCGCTCCTGGCTTGGGGGACCATATGGGAACCGGGGGATCGAACTGCGGTCCGCCCTAGGCTAGCGCAGGCAGGCAAGGCAGGCACCTTACCTCCAGTGTCACCGCCCGGCCCCTATTTAACACCATCTTTATCCCATCTTACACACCAGCTTTATACCATCTTATACTCAGTTGTGGCTATAAACCAAACAAGCAGAAAAGGAAAATGTTGGTGTAAATGTTGACTCTTCCCAGGGAATCTGGTCCCAGTTCATAACTGGGACCTTCTCCGAGTGGAAGGGCAGGTTCCCCTTTCAGCAGCCCCAGTCACATTTAACACGGTCTGACAGAAATGTCCCATAGCCACTATTCAACCATATTCAACTACTAAGCAACAAAATTTGTTCCAGATTTAGATCCTGGACTGCACAGCCACCTCAGAATTTCATAGTAATGCCAGTATATTAAGATCACGGCCAATCTGACAGGAAGGTTGTATAGAGGAACACCAACTTCAGGGAGTCTAACTAGCAACAGAGAAGCCTCAACTATCATCAAAGTCCAGTGGATCCCTAAACCCACTTTAGTGACACCACTGAGAGATATAATAACTATTACAGATTGACCGTTAGTGATCTAAGTTTGGATAATTTCTTTTGCCTTTGTGTTATAATAAACAATATGAAAGTGCATGTACCTACAGGAGTAGGCTATGGTGATGGGTAGGAAACTGTGACATTGGTGGGGGGAAGGTGACACTCGTGGTAGATTATTTTTGGAACATATGATGCCCAAGATAACAGTACTATGAACATCTTGGTAAATTCCAGTATTAATAAAACATTTTTAAGTGATGGAAAAATAAAAATAAGATGTGACATTGGATAGAAAATCATATTTAGGGCCTGGAGTGATAGCACAGCAGGTAGGACACTTGCTTTGCATGTGGCTAACCTATGTTCAATCCCCAGCATCCCATATGGTTCCCCCTAGTCTGGCAAAAGTGATTCCTGAGTGCACAGCCAGGAGTCCTCTGAGCACTTCCAAGGTGTGGCACCAAAACAAAAACAAACAAACAAAATTATGTTTAATTGAACCCAGAATTGAGTGTGAAAGATTGTTGAATACAGGATAAAACCATTTTGCCTGTGGAGGTTTGGTATCATTTGAGGAAGTGAAGTAAAAGCAAACCTAGTCTCAGACCTGGCCCAACATTGGAGAAGGGGAGTCACTCAGATACACAGAGACTAGAAAGAAGCAACATTGACCACACATCAGGTCAGAACAGGTTGAGCCAAGGCTATAGAATTCTACACGATTGTAATGGGAAGGGGATGTGAGAGAGTGAGGGTCATTGAGAAATACCTACTCAGAAACAAGCATCTCAACAATTCAATCTTAAACATTTTAATGATGCCACAACTTTGGAACAAGATAACCCATAATGTAGGTGACATCTTCCCAGTCATAAAGCCAAGGCATGAACTACTTATATTTAGATGGAGAATCCGGGCTAGAAAAGCAGACATCTCTGAGTGTTTACTCTACAGACGTTATAAGGCAAGCAGGACACATAGTCTCACATGTGAAACAAGAGGAGTTAAGGAGAAGTCAAGAAAATCGACAGTGTAGCACCGAGACTTGCTAATGTAAATAGTATAGCATTCTTTTTGTTTATTTCACTTAAGAGCGCACTTTTTAATTTATTTTGTTTGTTGGTTTGGGGGTCACATTCAGTGGTGTTCACCTAGCTCTGTGCTCAGGGGTCACTCCTGGCAGTACTCAGGGGACCATATAAGATGCCAGAGATCAAATACAAGTCAGCTGCACACAAGGTAAGTGTCCATCCTGCTGTGCTATCATCTAGTCCCCTATTGGGCTCACTTTTAACTCCTGCACTCTGTAGTTATGTTCTCCACCATGATCTAACTCCTTTCACAGAGAACTCTTTTCTAAGGGATGAAACATTGGTGGCTGGAAGGCAGTATGTACATGAAAAAATTGATAGACAAGCTGTTTCCAAAGGTATATGTCAAGTCACTGTTGTTCATACAAAAAATTTTTTTTCCAGTAGGAGTCTTTTATATTCTTCTATAAATGACTTTTATAGCAGTGACACATTATAGAAGAGAAACAGTCACTCATCAAACTTTGACTCAAAAGTCAGTGTGCTGAGTCAGAAAGCTAATACATGGCCTGAAATGTAAGTAACAGTTACAACTTACCCACAATTAGGGTAACTAAAGCTGGCACTTATAGAATAAACTTCAACTGTCACTAGGATAGCCATGACCTGAAGAAAATAATGGAAGAGAAGTGGAAGAGAATAATAGAATGAAGCTGAAGAGACTGAAAATCAGGTAGGGGACTTATCTTTCATGGATTCTATCTCCAATACCCCAGACAGTACCCCAATCCTCAACCAGGAGTGACCCCTGAGAGCAGAAGTAGAAGTAAGCCCTGAACACAAAGAAACGAACAAAAAGAACAAAATAAAAGTAAATAACTCCTCTAGGAAAAGGCACGAGTACCTAACTAAACATTTTTCTTTTCCATATGACAAATATACACCTGTAAAGGGTCAGCATAGCCCATACAGACTGAGTTACACAACAGTTCTAGACCAAACCAACCAACATCGTTGTCCACGACACTTTGGAGATGAACTGGGTTCTATTCGCAGAAATAAGTCAGTCAGAGAAGAGCTTTCACAAATGAAAATCCACCTGCTGCATTCAAATTTAAATTTACCTGCATCCTATAAGCTACTCATAGGTGTTATTTTGTTCCATTACTATGAATATTACAATATCTGTTTACGGGGCCGGGCGGTGGCGCTGCAGGTAAGGTGCCTGCCTTACCGCGCTAGCCTTGGACGGACCACGGTTCGATCCCCCGGTTCCCATATGGTCCCCCATGCCTGCCAAGAGCAACTTCTGAGCGCATAGCCAGGAGTAACCTCTGAGCGTCACTGGGTGTGGCCCAAAAACCAAAAAAAAAAAAAAAACCAATATCTGCTTACATAGGTACCTCACCATTCATGGGCACACAACAACCAGAGATATCAGAAATGAGATGAAAATGACATGTCAGGGAATGACTGCTGATAGAAAGATTTTATACTGGTGCTCAACTATAAACTCATTTAATCTCATGGAATGTTGTTATTAAGGTAATAAATTGCATGAGATAAATTAATAAATACCAAGTAGATTTCCTCTCAAGTTGAAAAGTGTTAAGATTTATTGGGCTTTCAGGTAAACAATTATTGCTAAAGTCAATATTTAGTCAGAATTTATCTTGAAAGACAATAAATCTTATTTTTTTGCGGGGGCAAGTAAATAGTGTGCCATTCTAGAGATTCCAGTTGCTTTTTGCTTTTTTACCTACTAATCAGCTGAGTTCTAAGTACAGTGATATGGGACACAGATTTTCACTCCCAAAGACATGATTTGAATGACTGTTACTTTCTCTTTTTTCTTACAAGAAGATGCTTCACAGCTGATACTGATAGTATCAAAAAAGTTTAGTAACACAATGTTATAAATTCAGCATCTAATTTTAATGAAGTTTGGTCCAATAAATTCTTAAGGGTTATTTTCATTTGTTTTAGGGTCACACCTGGCTGTGCTCAAAGCCTGTTTCAGGACTGTACTTAGAGTGACTCTTGCAGTACACAAGGCTCAAAGCACCAGATCCAGTGCAGGCGTGTAAACTGTGCTCAGCTGGACACACGGTAAGGGCCATCCTCACTGAACTATGCTTCTGGCCCCTGAAGGTTCCATTTCTATAGCCTATAATTCTGACTTAAATCTGCCCATGACGGCACTGAGGTCTCATAAGAAGCCACAAAACAATATGAAATAAAAGACCATTTTCAGTAAAGACACCTGCTACTCCTTTGGCAAGCAGTGGGGAGAGGAGAGCAAGGAAGAGAAGACAGAGATAGATAGCAGTCTTCTTTTTTTATTTAATTCATTGTGATTTACAAAATTGTTCATAGTTAGGTTTCAGACATACAATGTTTCAGCACCAATCCAACCACCAATGTCAACCTCACTCCACCAATGTGCCCAGAGTTCATCCCATGTCATCACCACCCACCCCAGCCTGCCAACATAACAAGCATCTTTTTAAAGTTTGGTTGTTAAAGTTCGGGTCTCATGATTTTATTGTTGTTAACTATGGCTTGGATATTTCGTTATTGTCTTCCCATAAACCCAACAATGCACCTGGGACCTCTTAGCCTCTGTCCCCCATCATTTCATATGTCTCTTTCTCCTCCTCCACTCAATTTCTTTCCTTCTCTTCACTGGTATCTAGAGTGTGCTCAACAACCTCCATTTAAACCCAGCATTTCTTCATGCAGCTGTTATAAATACCATGTATAAGTAATACAATTCTGTATTATTCCTTTTCCAGGCTTACTTCATTTAACATAATTTAATCTTCTGGTTCCCTCCATGCTACAGCAAATTGCATGATTGCATCATTCCTTACAGCTGTGTAGTATTTCATTGTGTATATATGTATATAATATATATATATATATATATATACCATATTTTCATGATCCAGTCATCTGTTTTTGTACATTTAGGTTGATTCCAACTCTTACAAGTTTTATTTCTTGATAACACAGTTTCCCAACCAGGGGAGATATTTTTCCTTCCAGCAAGTTACAAGTTCGTAATATGTGGAGAAACTCTGATTGTCACAAAAGAGTGTAAAGGCTCCTGTCATTGAGTGGGTGAGGATGATGCTAACCAGCCCCCACTACTGGGGCACAGACACCCACAATTAAAAATTACCCGGTTCCAAATGTGCTCAAAGCCACTGTTGAAAATCCCTGTAACAGCACAAAAACAGGAAGGCCAAAGGAAAAACCCACATGCCACCCCAACTTAATCACTTTTCTTGGCATACCTTGGAGAAGGCACCCGTTATTACGAGGAGGGGAAGCCCATTTCACTAGCCCACTTTCTCACCTAGAGAATAAGATTCATGCTGCTCTGTTAGATTAAAGAGGACCCATCAAAGCATAACCTTGTTCATACAGCACCATAATCTACTCCTTCCTGTAGTATGTGTTCCATACTTGGGGTTCTTTTCTTCACAAGTGAATTTGTCAGGCAAAATGCTTTTCTACTGATAACTCTCACTGCACCCAAACACCAAAGTCTCCAACATGAAAATAGTCAACTGCTTTGTGCAAGCCAATGAATATTCCAGGTACACCAGTTTTCTGGCTGAAACTCTGAAGTCTTCTCAACATGGGGGTGGGCAGGCTAGCACTCACTCCATAACTCACTCATGCTGCAGGAAGCCCCACAGTCACAGCCACATCCCATTAGCCAAGGGACTAAATGTACAACGCCAATGTACAAAATCCCACAATACTGACAGCACAATAGGAGAACAGCAAATTTGATGGGAAAGTAGAAGAGCAACCCACTAAACTCAATAAGCAAACGAAACAACACAACACAAAACAAAACAAAAAAACACAGAAAGTTCAACTAGCAACTTTCAGTGACTCTAGTGATCCTCTTTAATAATGAAGAGATATAACTATTTTCACAAAGTTTCTTATACTGAAGTGTTTTTTTTGGTAATTCCATGAACCATTTTCCTATAAAAATATAAAATTAATTGCTTTGTGCCTGCTAAATTGAAGGTTTGGTGGAGGGGAGTGGTAACTGTGTGGTAACTGTGTGATTGTAGAGGTGGAGGTGATGAGGAAGTGGAGATAAGGTCACACTAGTGGTGAATTATTTTTGGAACAATAAATGTCAGAAACTGCTGTCCATTTTGAACAATTCTATAAACTGGTGTGAAAGGAAGGAAGGAAGGAAGGACGGAAGGAAGGAAGGAAGGAAGGAAGGAAGGAAGGAAGGAAGGAAGGAAGGAAGCAAGGGTGGGAGGGAGGGAGGGAGGAAGGGAGGGAGAGAAAAAAGAAAGAAAGGAGGGAGGGAGAGAGGGAGGAAAGGAGAGAGAAAGAATCCACTGTAAAAACTATAAAGACCCCCAGCATTTTGTTTTTCTTTTTTTCTTCTTTCTTTTCTTTTTCCAACAGAACCACAGAACTTGAATAATCTTGTTCTCCTTCATAACTTGAGGGGGAGGGAATTGGATAGTACCAGGAACAACCAATCCTATGAAGACTGAGTAGAAATAAAAAATGATCAGACTTAGGCACCAAACCCAAAGTCAACAACACCAGAATTGATACCCAATCTACAGCAAGCTATACACAAAGGAGATCTCTCACACTAGCAGTCCAAGGAGCAAAGTGGGGAGGTATGGGATGCATACTAAAACAGGTGAGGAGGGAGGACAACAAGGTGGTGGGATTGGCCTAATTCTTTGTCACTATGTACCTTAAATATTACTGTGAAAGACTTGCAATTCACTTTTATCAGAATTAAATTATTTAAAATAAAAAACTATAAAGAACCAGGGGCAGAGCACAGCAATAGGGCATTTGCTTTGCATGTGGCCGACCTGGATTGGAGCCAGGTTTAACTTCCGGCAACCCATATGGGTTCCAGAGCCTGCTAGGAGTGATTTCTGAGTGCATAAACTCAGAGTAATCCCTGAGCACAGCCTGGTGTGCTCCCCCAAATAAACTATAAAGAACCAAGTTGGATTATTTTGTTTTCTGGGTCACACCTAGAAATTCTTAGCGGTTATTTCTGGGTCTGTATACAGGAATCACTCCTGGCAGGCTCAGGGGACCATATGGAATGCTGGGAATTGAAATGGGCTCAGCCCTGTGCAAAGCAAGTGTTCTACTCCCTGTACTATGTGGCTGTATTTATTTATTTATTTTAGACAGTTGCAGCTACAGGAGGGAGTAATGAAATATCTCTTCTGCTCCCTCCCGCTGTGTGGCCTCTTGTTGAAACATGGGTGGTAGGTTCCCCTCAGTCTCCACCAGGTCCTGCCATCCTGACAACAGTGCAAGCTGGCCTGGGCTTTGGAACTTATCCACTGAAAAGTTGGGGAAAGATGTTTCCTGTAGGGGCCCGGGAGATAGCATGGAGGTAAGGCATTTGCTTTTCATGCAAAAGGTCATCGGTTCGAATCCCGGTGCCCCATATGGTCCCCCGTGCCTGCCAGGAGCAATTTCTGAGCATGGAGCCAGGAGTAACCGCTGAGTACTGCCGGGTGTGACCC
>PVKC010042227.1:0-11989 GCA_004027635.1 Crocidura indochinensis
GATTGATTGCTCTTTAAAGTGATCAGACATAGCAAAGCATCTCTGAAATTGTTCATTTAGAGTGGAGGGTGGGGTGGGGAATGAGGTGGTAACTGAGTGGAGGAGGTCATGAATATTTGGGGAACTGCAAAATGAAGACAGCAGGAGCACTAAGAAACCAGACCCTTTTCCAGAGTCACTGAGAGGCAGGTGCTAGGAAACAGTGAGCTTGGATGAAAGCCAACAGTGTGACCACTATGATTAAAATAAAAATTATATTAAAAAAAAAGAAAGCCAACAGTGTGACATGAGGCCTGAGAGGTGGCTAAAGGAAATCTCACATCTGGCTTCCTTAGAGAACTGGATTCCTAATCAGCTAAGCTTCTTGAATGAGTAAAACCAAAAAAATACATACAGTGTTGTTGCCACTGTCCCCAGATACTATGGTGCCTGCTATTGAAAGTATGTACGAGAGGCCTCACTGAGTATTGTCACATCACTGGCAATGGACCACTGAGTACATTTTTCTTTTCTTTCTTCTTTTTTTTTTTTTTTTTGGTTTTTGGGCCACACACAGTGGTGCCAATGAATTAGTTCTGGCAGGTTCTGGGAATCAGAAGGGACGCTGGGGATAGAACCTGGATTGGCTGCATGCAAGGCAAATACCCTACCCGCTGGACTATCTCTCTGGCCCGTAACTTCTTCTTAAGCTCATCCTGCCTGTTTACACCATTCATAAGTTGATCCAAATGAGCTAATTTTCAGAATGAGATGTTAAACTCCTGTAAAGTCTATAGCTTAGAGGACCGAATGGATAAAGACTCTACTTTTTAATATGGGAAAAATTAAACCACATAATAAAATCCAAGTTATTTATATTAGTAAGACCTTACATTTAAATTGTTTGCATGTTTTCACATATTCACAGCCAGTTTCTCATGCTTTTTCTCATTTTTTTAAATATGGAAACTCAGAAAAGTTAGATGATTTTTTAAAAAAATAATAACAGGTAAAACTTTGAGGTTACCTCATAAGCTTGTTATTAAATCTCCAAATCCTTTCACATTTCCACCATGGTCATAAGTTTATCCACCACACAACTGTCTTGAATTTATCTTGCACTTTGGGTAGATAATGAGAATGTTGTCATCAACAAGTCTTCAATTCTGACTTCTATTGTAGTGGAAGACTCTGGAAAGAAAACCAAAGTTTTTATGAGATGTGGTAAATACTATAAATAAAATTTAGCGCCAAATATATTTTGGTTTCATATGTGTAATTACTAGATATAGGCTAAAAGTAATATTGTGATCTGTAGCCTATCGACTGCCTGATGATATATCCAGTATTTTTCTATTTGTGGACAAGGACTTGAATGAAAATGGAACATGTGTGGGAAGATAAGACTCAGTTCTAAGAATGCTAGAACTTTAGAATTGCTTTACTAAAATAGAGGTAATTACTTGTAATTTACCTGAAGATCTTTTTTTTTTTTTTTTTTGGTTTTTGGGTCACACCCAGCGGCGCTCAGGGGTTACTCCTGGCTATGGGCTCAGAAGTCGCTCCTAGCTTGGGGGACCATATTGGAACCGGGGGATCGAACCGCAGTCCGTCCTAGGCTAGCGCAGGCAAGGCAGGCACCTAACCTCCAGTGCCACCACCCGGCCCCTTACCTGAAGATCTTAAATGAGATATTTATATGAGAATGTAGGTTATGATAAAATTCAAAAAAATATATTATCACGTTGAGAGATGGAAAGAGTAGAAATCCCATAGACCTCTAAATGAATAGTGTTTTTTCTATTGCGACTCCTTTTTGAAATGTTCAAACAAGTGAGAAAGTACACCTGTCAAAAGAGTAATCAGCTGAAAACCATTGTCAGTCTTAATTTTCCTTTAATAAACGACTTTCTGAGGTGATTTAGCAGTCTATAATCAAGATATAAAGTTATTGACTTATAATGGCTAGTGCTAAGATTAATTGTAACTTTGACTACATCCTCTACTTAGTTTCCCTAAATTAGATCAACAAAATTAGGAATAAGGATAGTTAGAATAAAAATGACTAAAGAAACTGAGCAAAGTAATTGTTAATCATTAATGATCCACCATCTCAGTGAAGTAAATTGACTTACAGTATGACAATCACTTAAACTTAAAAAGTGTGAAAGTGTTCAGACAACACAGATTGGCATATTGAAAACATTTGTTGTAATTGGGTTTTGTACATAATCAGTTCAAGAGTGTGTCTGAAAATTGGTGAGAGAATATAATTTAGCATACCATCTTAGCCTTGAATATTATGTGGTTATTTCTTCTTTCAAGATTGGTTTACTAGTGAGAGTTGATTTCATTTTTATTATTTGTTTGTTTTTATTTGGGGGAGTTGTTGAGATGCAAACCCAGGGCAAATGCAGCTACATTCAGTTGCATGCAGGGTTTCTTTGCATCTAGTAACTAGCTAAAGATAATATATAATGTAAAATTAAAAGACTGCTTGTACTGGTATTAAACAAAATACTCATAATTTGAATGACATGGATCTCCTCACATGGATTTTTTAGGTATATAAGACATTTTAGGGGCCGAAGCAATAGCACAGTGGTAGGGTGTTTCTCTTGCATGTGACTGACCCAGGACGGACCTGGATTTGATCCCCGGCCACCCATATATGTCCCTGAGCCAGGAGCGATTTCTAAGTGCAGAGCCAGAAGTAACCTCTGAGCACCGCCAGGTGTGGCCCCAAAACAAACAAACAAACAAACAAAACGCCCCTGAATTTTATTAAATACATTAAATTCAAGAATAGGCAGTTACTTGTAGCTATACTTTTTTGTTTGTTTGTTTGTTTTTGGCCACACCCAGCGGTGCTCCTGGCTGTCTGCTCAGAAATAGCTCCTGGCAGGCACGGGGACCATATGGGACACCGGGATTCTAACTAATCACCTTTGGTCCTGGATCGGCTGCTTGCAAGGCTAGCACCACTGTGCTATCTCTCCGGGCCCTATACTTTTTTTTTTAACTTTATTTATACTTATTGATTGATTGGTTTTGGGGCCATACCCAGCAGTGCTCAGTGTTACTACTGGCTCTGCACTCAGAAATCACCCCTGGCAAGTTGGAGGACCATATGGGATGCCGAGGATTGAACCGGGTCCCTCCCAGGTCAACTGCATTCAAGGCAAACATCCTACCACTGTGCTATCTCTCTGGCCCCATTGTAGCTATATATTCTAATAGCTCAGTACATATGGTACATAGTACCATAATTATGGTTTCTTTGTTCTTAACTATACTGTAAAATACAGTAAAAG
This sequence comes from Crocidura indochinensis, assembly GCA_004027635.1. Taxonomy (NCBI): domain Eukaryota; kingdom Metazoa; phylum Chordata; class Mammalia; order Eulipotyphla; family Soricidae; genus Crocidura; species Crocidura indochinensis. The sequence continues at coordinate 3,294 of PVKC010042227.1, forward strand.
GCAAAAATTGTGCTCTTTTTTACCCCTTCCACATACTTTTTAATTTTTTTAACGCGATCTTAGCTTGATAACTATAAGTTAAGATTTCTTTTTTTTTTTTTTTTGGGTGGGGGGCCACACCTAGTGATGCTCAGGGGTTTTTCCTGGCTATGCACTCAGAAATTGCTCCTGGCTTGGGGGACCAAATGGGACACTGGAGGATCGAACCGTGGTCTGTTCTAGGTCAGGGCATGGAAGGCAAATGCCCTACCACTGGCGCCACTGCTTTGGCCTTCATTTTTTATTTGTAGTAGTGGTCACATGGTTACAGTAGTGTTAATATTTTGCTTTTGGTATAAAAAGTTACTACATCTCTACCATCACCAAAGTTCCAACGATCATTTCTTGCTATCATTTTTATGATCGTCCCAATATTATTATTTTATATATGCAATTCTGCATCACTGAACTTTCCTCGTTGGATTTCTATTACTGAATTAGTTTATAGGAGAATAATAGATGCATGAATACAGTACAATTTACATATCAAATTTTCATGACTGTCATGACTCAGTTTTGCCAAAATCCTGAGATGACTTAAGAATGCAGGTTTGGGGGCCTGGGAGATAGCATGGAGGTAAGGCGTTTGCCTTTCATGCAAAAGGTCATCGGTTCGAATCCCGGTGCCCCATATGGTCCCCCATGCCTGCCAGGAGCAATTTCTGAGCATGGAGCCAGGAGTAACCCCTGAGCACTGCCGGGTGAGATCCAAAAACCCAAAAAAAAAAAAAAAAGAATGCAGGTTTGGGGCTGGAGCAATAGCACAGCAGTAGGGCGTTTGCCTTACATGTGGCAGATCTAGGATGGACCTTGGTTTGTGGTTTGATCCCTGGTGTCCCATGTGATCACCCGAGCCAGGAGTGATTTCTGAGTGCAGTGCCAGGAATAACCCCTGAGTGTCACTGAGTTTGACCCCAAAACACAAACAAACAAACAAACAAGCAAAAACAAAAAAAGAATGAGATTTTGATTGAATCTGCATATCCTTTTGGTTTGTGCGTGTCCTTTCACAGGTTTAGCCTGTGAAATACTGATCATCATATATCATCATCTTCATTATTATTATTATTATTATTATCATATTATCAGTGAGGTTTGTAGCATCTCTGTCACATGCCTGAAATAAATACTGGTTGAAGGCCATAGTTTTCCTTAAAAGTTTTTCTTAAACTCTGACTGACTTTTTCAACACATGAGGAATTTACCCTGCTTTGTTTTTTTCTCCCTTTCTTTCCGCCATTCAGGTGTGGGAGCTGCTCGTTCCGGGAACCTCACATTCATGGTGGGAGGAGTCGAAGCTGAGTTTGCTGCTGCCAAAGAGTTGCTAGAGTGCATGGGCTCCAACGTGGTGTACTGTGGAGCAGTTGGGACTGGACAGGTAACAGTGTCACAGTGGAGACCCTCATTTTGATATGAACTCACCCAACACATTTGTTTCCCACCACACTGTTTTTGCTTTTTGAATTTGAAATTGATTTTCACTGCAGTAATGTAGGGTTTCATGGAGAATGTTCTAGCACCACATTCTCCACCAGAGTATCACTTCCTCCACCGTTGTCCCAGTGACCACTTTCTCTTTCTTCCTATTACTATGTCCAGTATAGAGATTCTTTGTTGAAATTTAAAGATTAATTCAGGGCAGGGAGCTATTATAGGAGTTAAGGCTCTTGCATTGCACACAGCTGACATGGGTGTGATATATACTTGATATTTATATAATATATATGTTATATATCTTATACTCGTATATGATATATACTTGTGGTTCCCAAGCACTACCAGGAGTGATTCCTGAGCAGAGGTGGGAATAAACCCTGAGCACAACCAGGTGTGACCCAAAACAAACAAATTAACTTGGGATAATTCACTATCATTCCTGTTGGATTTAATGAGACACCAAGGTAGTATATTAATTTTTAAGATATAGTAAAAGTTACATCATTTACAGTCTGGCATGTCATCTCAGTGGCCACTGAAATTACAAAACTAGGGGAAGTGATAGTACTTAGAATCACAAATGCTACCAATGGAGTTAGTTTTCAGGATAGTTACTTAAACTTAGGACTTTCGTGTAGATATAGTCAAGCAGCAGTAGGTTGGTAACCTTCCTTGAAATTTTCATTTAGAAATGCATTTCTCTAATCAAATAGAGGTGAATGGCAATGCTGAACCTGAATTGTCCCCTTTTCACCCAACACACACACATTTTCTCTTTATGGGCAATAGATTGATTTTAACCAAGATTTTGTCATTATTCTAGGTATACTGTAAGTTTCTGTTCCCTTGTCTAGTCATTCTCTAAATTCTATTGGTTCTTGCTTCAGTGACTGTCATCATGGACTCTCTTGTCCATTCCACACATTACCTTGTTCAACCTTATTTTTGGAGGATAAAGAATGGCCACATCTAGCCGTGTTCAGAGGTTACTCCTGCCAGGTCTACCAGTCTTGTACATAACTCTGTGTCCAAAACAAACAGCCCCATTGAGATGCTTGTGCCATTGTATCCTCCCCTTGAAACTATTTCCTATCAAAACCAGCTCTCCACTTTCATAGGCATTGTCCTAGTTTTATTCAGATTTCACACCATCATCCAATGTTCTTCTGTATTTAGTCTCTCTTGCATTTTTAAAAATAATTTTTTTAAAGGGGGCCCGGGAGATAGCATGGAGGTAAGGCGTTTGCCTTTCATGCAAAAGGTCATCGGTTCGAATCCCGGTGCCCCATATGGTCCCCCGTGCCTGCCAGGAGCAATTTCTGAGCATGGAGCCAGGAGTAACCCCTGAGCACTGCCGGGTGTGACCCCCCCCCCCAAAAAAAAAAGTTAAAAAAAATAATTTCTTTACTTAAGCACCATGGTTACAGACATCTTTGTAACTGGGCTTCAGACATAGATGCACACGTACCCCTTAACCAGTGCAACTTTCCTGCCACCAGTGTCCCCATTTCCCTTCTCCCACATGCCCACCTGTCTTCAAGACAGGCATAATATTTCTTTCTCTATCATTGTCCTGGTAGTTGTTGATGTAGTTATTTCTCTAACTGCACCGACAAACTTCAAAGGAAACAGAAGTTAGGGTAAAAAAGTCACTCACAGAATGGAGGAAACTTCACCCCAATACCCATCATATAAGGGGCTAAAACCTAAGATATGCAAAGTACTGACAGAACTTAATAAGAGAAAGGCATCTAAAAAATAGAGAGAAGAAATGAACATACATTTTCTCAAAGAAGAAATATAGATGACCAAAAGAACATGAAAAAAATGCTCCACATCACTAATCATCGAGGAGATGCAAATCAAAACAACAGTGAGATACCATCTTATGCCACAGAGACTGGCATACATTACAAAGAATAAGAACAATGGGGAGAAAGGAACTCTCATTCACTGCTGGTGGGAATGCTGTCTGATCCAGTAATACCACTCCTAGGGATATGCTTAGAACCACACAAACATAATAGAATAATTCCTTCTGCACTCCCGTGTTCATTGCAGTAGTTCTTACAAAAGACAAAATCTGGAAACAATCCAGATGTTCTATTTTTTTTGTTTGCTTTTGGCCCACACCCAGCGGTGGTGCTCAGGGGTTACTCCTGGCTCTATACTCAGAAATCAATCCTGGCAGGCTCAGGGGACCATATGGGATGCCGGGGATTGAACCCAGGTCCGTCGTGGGTTGGTCGGGTGTAAGGCAAATGCCCTGCTGTTGTGCTATTGCTCCAGTCCCAGATACCCTCTTACATTTTACTTTCTCCCCTGTTCTCCTTTCTCTCTGTTTCCTGTTTAAACCATCTGGCTTTCTGAGGAAGGGTTCTTAATTCTACTTCCTTTGTACCTGCCCTCAGTGGTCTTGTTTCTCTGAACATGTCATGATTTCTGTCATAGAGCCTTGCTTTAATTTACCATTTAATTGCCTTTTATTTGTGTGTGGTCTTTGCATTCAGTGTTCTAATTTGCCCTATTAGAGTGTAAATCCCAACCCTGCGAAGAGCAGGCTGTTCTTTTAGAACCATGTTTCTCAGACTGTACCTGAGCTCACTCCCACTGGGGAGCTAGGTACCATTCTGGGATTCCTGTGTGCTGAAGACCACCCAGTTTTCTCAGGGAGGATGCAACACATCTGCCTTTCCCTGTTTGAGAGAATTAGTACTTTGGTGGTGCTGCTTTTAGAAAGAAGTATGGTGGTGTGAGGGAAAACTTCCTGTGAGTTCAGACATGAAAATAAAAACATTTGATGTTGACTCCCATTTATTTTCAGGCTGCAAAGATCTGCAATAATATGCTGCTTGCTATTAGTATGATCGGAACTGCTGAAGCTATGAATCTTGGAATAAGGTTTGTGGAATAAATAGTACTACATTTTCATATACTAACAGTTTTTCATGAAATTTTCTGTTTGATGTTCCAATGTTAAAGAACTGTTTGTGAGATAAATGAGTTGTCTAGGACCCCTTTGAAAATCATGTGTTTGAACTTTAATAGACTTTGCTTAATTGATAACCTGTAAGAAAGACCCTGGAGAGCATGGTACTCTTTGCCATGCTTAAGTATATGCTTTTTTGTAGCTATATTCTTCTTGCACATTGGAGTCTGGTTTTTCTATTATAGTGAAATGCAAGAAACTGTAAAAATTAAATGTATCAGGGCTGGAGCAATAATACAGTATAAAGCCAGGAGTAACCCCTGAGTATTGCCAGTATGGCTCAACACTCCCCCTCAAAGTCACTCATCACACACATACTTACACACATACACACATTTATAAGTATCTTGGAATCTAAGAAAAATTGTTAAGGAACATGTTTCTCATATGACAGATGCAGTGTGATCCCCAACATGTCTCCCCATGTATCTCTAGGCACAACCCTGTACCACATAATGCAGGGATGTCCTGGGTATATTGCAGGGCCTGCTGTACCACATCACATCCTCAGGCCCTTGCATTGACCCCCCCGGCCTAGTTAAAAAGAATCACCAGGAACCACCGCCACTCAAACTACCCTACCATCACTGCCCCATTCCACCCTCCCCCCCAGCATATTTGGCAGCATATTACAAAGGAAAAATGAAAGGTTTTATTGAATTGTTATGAATTCAAATATTATGCTACTATCTTTCCTTTATGTTTCTTTTTAAGTATAGGCCCCCAAATTATACTTCTTGGTAGTTTATTCACAGGACAAACTGGATGCATTCATAAAGCTACAAATCTGAGATATTTTATTTTGACTTGTCTGTGATTTTGTTAACTTTATATTAAAGATTATCTTCCCATTGAGATAAAATGGCATTCATTCTATGCTGTAAGTGATCCAGAAATTCTGTTTTTCTTGTGACGGTAATCATCTTTCAGGCTGTTTAGGGTTAATGCCTTAATTTTAGCCTTTATCTGTTGGGTTAGGAATGCTGTTTATGATTAATCACCTAATTAATTTTTGAATGTTTTATATTTCATGAATGTAATATGTGTGAATTTCTTAGTTTAGAAAATGCACAGTAAGCAGGATGGTTTATTCAGGTGCTCATACTTCTCAAAACTACATACAAACTACATCATAAATCTAGAGTATTTTTCATATCATAGTTCTTGATGAAAATAATAAAAAGAGCTAAAGTGCTTAAGATGTTTTTAAAAGCGCGGTAATGGATTCACATTTCCTCTTAATTACCATATCAAGATGCTGTGTTTTATTGAGTTACCCTTGTCTCAGATGTTAAACTATCTTGACCTATTAAGTTGTCATGTTGTAATTGAGATAAAAGAGGAATTTGCTTTGCATCAGTGCTAATTGGTTTATCAATATCCTGTACCATTTACATTTAAAAATGAATATGTAAGATGGTAAGACATATCTGTATATAAAGCCTTAATAAAATTGGTAGATAATAAGTATACTAGAGGTTGTGGCAAGTTTCTCTCTGCATTGTAATCCTATTTCGTTTTTAAGTCACTTATCTGAAGCAAAGAAGTAGTTATTAGTTTACTCTAACATAACTTTCAAGTTCATCCTCTCGACTAATTTCATGGAAGAAGAAAATGTCAATTTTGGGAACAAAATTAATTGATGTTGCTAATAAAATTAGAACATTAGTATTCCTAATATATATCTTTAAGAAATTTATCTTCATTTTTTAGACCTACATGAATATAATTAAAAATGAGAGTCCTCAGTTATATATATCCTGTTCAAAGCTCCCTCTCCTTTTTACTCTTTGCCTGTCTGTTTTCTATCCTGCTTCTTTGATCATTGCTGCCTCGGTCTTTCTTTAGATATAGGGGAACACCTTCTGCACTTCTCCAACCATTCCCCTAGTAAAACTCCTGAGAGATCACCATTGGCCATTCTAAAATGAAGTTAGGGAAGTTGCTTGTGATTGTTATTAGCATGAACATCATTTTGAACTAAAATGAACTAAAAGGGGCCTAAAATTAACAGAAGAAAAAAAATTGGAACTTCAATTAAAAACAAATCACTTGAATCACATGAAATACATAAAATGTATATATTGCATTAGGCTATTAAATTGGGATTGTTATCAAAGAGAAAATAAAAAGTGATAAAATTCAGATGAACATGAGCTGGAGCATAGGTTTTTTTTCCCCACAATAAAAAAATTTTAGAACTATAAAACTTTAAATGTTTGACTTTCCCAACTTCTACATGCATTAATATTACTAACATACATATGTATATATAATCTATCTGTAAATTTCCCTGCCACTAAGCAGGGACTCATTACAGTAAAAATTATAAGTGTATAGTGCTTCAGTTTGTACTAATGAATTGCTTACTCTCATAACATTAAGCTATTATCAGCTTATCTTACAAAGATTTTCAGTGCCTTGAAACTCCTGAAAATGATTGCTTCTTCCCTTGTCTTTTCTCCATGGTTTACAGACATGGTTTAAAGTGACACGATTGTTCTCTAATAGAGTATAGAGAGCGGCCACGATTTATTGAGCTTTGCAAGGTGAAGAGAAAATTGGCATCAGCAAGCATAAATTCCCGAGTAGTAAATTCCTACAAAGTAGCACAGCATCAAAGTAGTTCAGCTATATTTATATTCTATTCAGTATGAAGCAAAATCTTTTCAGAGCATTAATGTCTACACTTACAAATGGAGTCACCTATTCCTATGAAGTGATCATTTTGAATTAATTTCTGCCTCATAAGTCAGTTGTTTTTTGCAACAGTAATGTTTTTCACTTTCTGTTTTATTTTTTAAATAGGAGAATAAAAACTTAACAATTTAAAATGTTACTGACCCTATGATCTTTTTCAATGAGCCGTGAAGGATATCAGAGAAGTTTTTAAATTTTGTAGTAAAGTTAAGCATGTATACACCCAAAGCACAGACTCAGCAACACTACAAACATGAGATCTTTGTAAAGTGCCTGTCAAGGTAGCAGACAGAGAAGGGGTGGGTGGGTGATGGAGTATGGGAATACTAGTGATGAGAGTTGACCCTGGTGGTAAGAAATAAACAAATAAAAAATAAATTAAAAAAACTGTTATTCAGTTTGTTGGGATATATTAGCAAGGTCTTTACCTATACTATGTGATTCCAGAAGATAAAGTATCTTTATTGTACAAGTAAAGCATAAAAAACATCATTATACAACATATTTTGAGATTCTTTTATATGAGCTCTTTCTGCTCTAGAATTGGGACCTACTTACGTTTCATGGCACTGAAAGCATTAGGCATTAGGTTTTATTCCTCGGCATCAAATAAGAGCAGCCTTAATAATATGGGTTTTATTGTTTGATTTTTGCTATACCTTGTATGTATTTTTAATGTTAGTGGAGTAGCAAATTGCTTACATTATCAACAGGACCTTGAGCACTGTAGCAAAGGCCATATTGACCTTCTGTTAAATTCAGAATGTTCAAGATAAGTTTTCCTTAAGTTTTGTTTTTTTTTATATATATATACATATATAATCTTTATTTAAGCACCTTGATTACAAACATGATTGTAGTTGTGTTTCATTAAGTTTGGTTTTTACTTCTTGCCTGCTGCCCTTAGAAGAAGCTGCATTCTATGGGTGATGACTGAAGTCTCTTTTTTTTTTTTTTTGGTTTTTGGGCCACACCCAGTGACGCTCAGGGGTTACTCCTGGCTATTCGCTCAGAAGTCGCTCCTGGAAGGCACGGGGGACCATATGGGGAACCGGGGGATCGAACCGCAGTCCGTCCTAGGTTAGCACAGGCACCTTATCTCCAGCGCCACAGCCCGGCCCCTGAAGTCTTTTATTTGTGCACCCTAATAAATAGAACAGATGGCAAAAGTTTGAAATAAAGCCAAATGAAATTTGGCTTGACTAAATTCGTTAATAAACCGATAAAATCCATTATATTGGTTGACTGATCAGATTCATTCCTCCATGTGACCCCCTGTGATTTTCAATGCTGAGGCCTTGGATGTCTGTCTAGATTTGACTCTCATCTTTGCTATGAAATGAATGAATTAGTATATACTTTTCAAAAAACTATTTCTGGCCCATAATAGATGTACACTGCACAGTTGCTAACTGTTTTGGTGATTATCATTTGAATTGAACTGTATATTATTTTCTTCATAATTCTTTCATGGTGTGTGTGTGTGTTCATAATTCTTTCATGGTGTGTGTGTGTGTGTGTGTGTGTGTGT
>PVKC010042228.1:0-12002 GCA_004027635.1 Crocidura indochinensis
AGGCACGGGGGACCATATGGGGCACCGGGATTCAAACCGATGACCTTTTGCATGAAAGGTAAACGCCTTACCTCCATGCTATCTCCCAGGCCCCTTTCTTTCTCTCTTAAGTCTTTCAGAATCCCTATAAAATGGTGCTCAGGGTCTCAGAAGCTACTCTCAGCAATATTCAGACTACCAAAATAGTATTAACTTCGAGGGCTTAAGGCTGGTGCTGCTCAGGCCCTGAGGTGCCAGGACCAATGGGGCCACCCCAGTAGTGATGGCATTGCTTGGGGGGCTTGTGGTGCTGGGCATTGGACCTGTTTGAGGTATGCAACCCCTCTACTCTCTCACTGGCCTTTCAAGCCTGTTTTTGTCATAGGTCAAGAGGCCCAGGAAAGCTGGATAATCTGATACTCCATGGTGGCCACTCTGTCCCCTGAGCTGGGCTTTGCTAGACATGAAGCTTCTTCCTCAAGGACTTCTGCAGGGTTGGGGTTCAGGGTTGGCCATTTGCCTCCTACCTGTGAGTCCTTAGGCTTTATTGACCACATGTCATGGTCCCTTGAATGCTGCTAGGATGTGACCCTCAAGCACTGAGCTGGGAGTACATGTGGGTACCTACTTGTACTTCCTGAAAAAAAAACACCTCCCCCTCAAAAAAATACTTGGTGTTTGAAGGATGTGTTAGCAGTACAGAGGAACATTTACAGAGCTGTGGGCATGACAAAAGCACAGAAGGAAAAGAACGAGATTTCAGGGTGGTGACAGCTGAGGACTAGGGTGCAGAAAGTAGAAGGTGGCCTGAGGCTCAGCTGGTGGGAAGTCTGCAGAGGAGCAGGGGAAATGGTACTGGCAAACAGACAAACAAATACACAAAAATAAATGGGACAGGGGCTGGAGAGATAGATAGCACAGCAGTAGGACATTTGCTTTGCATGCAGCCGAGCCAGGACAGATGATGATTTGAATCCTGGAATCCCATATGGTCCTCCGAGCATGCCAGGAGCAATTTCTGAGTGCAGAGTCAGGAATAACCCCTGAGCGCTACTGGGTGTGACCCCTAAACCAAAATAAATAAATAAATGGGACAGAGAGGTGACTCAACGGACTCAAGTACATGCTTTGTGTTGGAGCCCTGAGTTTGATCCCCAGGACTGCACAGTCTTTTCAGGGTCAGACTATTAACTTGGGAGTAACATTTGAGGGATGTAGGACAGGGAGGAAGAGGGTTACTGGCAGTATCATCCATCAACAAACCTAACCTCTCTGACTCCTTTATCCAAGCCTGTGACTGATGTGAACTTCTCATTTGCCCTGTTACAGAATGGAGAGAAGATACTATCCTTAGCTGGGGAGAGAGATGCTTGCTGGCAACACTGGCTGCCTTGAGGAGCCAGACTCCGAGGCAAAATGAACCTCTGCCAAGCAGGTTTCTTCTGAGCAATATTTCACTAATCCAATCATCAACTTTCTTTTATTTTGTTGCTATTTTTCTTTGTTTTGGGGTCATAACCAGTTATGCTTAGAGGGTTATTTCTGGCTCTACAGTCAGGAATCACTCCTGACAGGATTGGGGGACCCTATGGAAATGTCAGGAATTTAATTTGGGTTGATCATATGCAAGGCAAGTACTATCACTCTAGTCCTTCCATGAGTTTTTTGAGAAGGGGTTGTCACTTGGAACCAAGTCTCAGAGAGGAGTTTCACAAGGGTCACACAGCTAGTAAGCCCACAGGCCAGAATTCTGTTGTGTTTGTCCAAAGTCATTCACAAGTGATCCTGTTCCACAGTGCTACCTGCTAAGAAACCCGTCATGTTCCATCCAGGGGTGAGTGAGGACACATATCTAGGGACAGGATCTATTGTAAGAACTCAAAGCTGCTGTATAGATGGACACTGTCCAGAATCAGCCCGCTGCCCGGCTGCCCTGCTTTTCAGAGAGCACATGAACCCCTGGTATGCTAGAGATAGTGTGTAGAAGGTTGATGGCCCCTCTCCCCGGCTTGCAGCCTACTCTGGTTGGGGATGGGTAGGGAGTCAGTAATAGGGTTTAATTGGCAAAGATCTAATTGTCTGGAGCACTCATAAGCCTGCCAATTTCTTAAGGCCTGGGGCATCTGTGCGCTATGATGAAGTGACCATATCATAGAGCAAGGGCTGCTTTTCCAGGCTTGTCAGAAGGTATCCAAAGCCCCAGACTGAATTCTCCCTCCAGCTGCTGCCTGGGGCTGCCTCAGAGGGCCAAAGCTCTGGCTCAGAAAATATCTTGAGGTAGAGAAGTAGCATTTCGATGTGGAAAAAGGAGCAGATGAAGACATAAGTTTGCAGACACGATTATAGATAATAGGCTGCAGATGTAGGTGAAGACTGAGCTATAGATAAAGAGATATATAGATATAGATATAAATACAGATATGCATACATACAAATACAGATATACACACAGCCATCATCACCATCATTATTGTTGTAGTCATTATTATCATTATTAATAATTGTCATTTTGTAGTGCCAGGGTTCAAAGTGGGGGCCTCACCCACATGAGGCATGCTTTTTAATTCTGAGCCATAACTTGAATTTTCTTTTTAGGCCATATCCTGCAGGACTTCGAAGCGACTCCTAGCTCAAGGCTTATCCCAGTGTTTGGGGGGACCAGGCAGTGCCATGAACCAAAATTAGGACATCAGCTTACAAAGAATATGATCCAACCTTTTGAGCCATCAAACAGGTCAACAAATTTAAAGAAAATCATTTGCTACCATGACCATTTCTGACATCCAGCCCAGAGGTACTAGGGGGCTATTGGGGCCAAATCTGGTGGTGTTAGGGGCCACCTGGTACCTGGCAGGTTTGGAAAAGAGTTGAAAGCATATGGTGCCAGGGATTGAACTTGAATCTGACCCCTGCCACTGGAGCCATAGTCATGATCCCAATTGATTGAGCTCATCTCGTTTGCAGAGCAAACCTGCAAGGCAGCATTTTGTTTGGTTGTTTTTGGTTTGGGGCCACACATGGCAGCATTCAGGGACTACCACTGGCTTAATGCTCAGGACATATGTGATATATATGACTCAATCAGAGCCTTCCACATATAAAACAAGTGTTTCAGCCTGCTGATCTATTGCTCCAGTCCAAGGATTTTTTTTGGATAAAGGGAAAGCACTCCTAGAGGTGTTCAGGGATTACTCCTGGCAGCTAAGGGGCCCACTCTGGGGGTGGAGGCATACCGAATGGGTATACATGAGCCTAGGCTATTTGATCCAGGTAGGCTACTTGGCACTCACTGTGAAAGCTTCTATCCCACTAGGGTCTGACGTTCCCTGACTGATATGTGGCCAAGACACTCATACCCTCAGGTTTATTACTTCTGTGGCCTCTATTTTCTTCTAGGGGCCTGTGGGCCTCTAACCAGAATTCCTAAATGCTCTGCCCCAAATATTCTGTGAGGTTTATTTTTTTCCTATAAGGGAAACATTCCTGGAGCAGGAGGGACAGTACAGCAGAGATAACAGCATCCGCAAAGGTTTTGACTTAGAAAAGTGCCTGAGGAAACACATGAGTTTTTTGTTTGTTTGTTTGTTTGTTTTTGTTTTGTTTTTTTTTTTTTTTTTTTTTTTTTTTTTTTTTGGTTTTTGGTTTTTGGGTCACACCCAGCAGTGCTCAGGGGTTACTCCAGACTCCATGCTCAGAAATTGCTCCTGGCAGGCACGGGGGACCATATGGGGCACTGGGATTTGAACCGATGACCTTTTGCATGAAAGGCAAACGCCTTATCTCCATGCTACCTCCCGGGCCCCAACACATGAGTTTTGAACACAGTAAGGAGAGAGTAGAAGATGGATGGACACAGGCAGAAAAGCTGATTGCATTCTGAGCATGTCCCACACCCCCTGGGGAACTGAACTGAGTCCCTCCCTTCTGCACCCTCAAGAATACTCATCAGGTACTGTTACCTCCTCCAGCAGCTTCATTTATACAGGTCATGTATACTTGAGTGTCTAGGACCCCAGGCTCTAATTTAGAATCCTTTTTCACCAGGGTATGTAGTTTTTAGGATCTCAGGGTGAGGGAAAAAAGCAAAAGAACAATGGGACTGCGGCCCGGGAGATAGCATGGAGGTAAGGCTTTTGCCTTTCATGCAAAAGGTCATCGATTCAAATCCCGGTGCCCCATATGGTCCCCCGTGCCTGCCAGGAGCAATTTCTGAGCATGGAGCCAGGAGTAACCCCTGAGCACTGCTGGGTGTGACCCCAAAAAACAAAAACAAAACAAAACAAAACAAAACAAAAACAAAAAAAAAGAACAATGGGACTGCAGAGATAGTACAGTAGTGAGGTAGCTTGCCTTGCAATGGCAACCCAGGTTTGATCTTCAGTATCTCATATGGTCCCCCAAGCACCACCAGAAGTGATTCTACTGGTTTGGTCATAAAAAGGGAAAGGGAAAGAACCACTTCCTGCAGCAGTGCTTTGATGGCAGGATAAAGACTCTGGGTTTAAAGTTCCTGAGACCCCTCCAGAGCATAGTCTTCCCTGCCCACTGGCTGTGGGGTGACTCACCTCTGAGGCTGGGGAAGGAAGTTGCAGAAAGAGCAGGCCTAGCCCACTGCTGGGTGCTTTAGTAACTCCTGCTACTGAGAACCAGATTGGCTCTGTGACTTCCTTTGATTAAACTTCTGTTTTCTCTCAGCCCACTGGAACCATTGCTCGGTTATTTAATTCCAGCTGTAATAAAAAATCGTTGAACACAATATGAGGCTGTAAAGCAAACGGCGGTTTGGAGTGGGTGGAGGAGGCTGAAGGGAAGTGCCAGGGCTTTGGCATTTGTATGTGCTCTGTTAAGTGGCACACAGGAAAAGCGGGGAGGGGGACAGCTGAGGGCACTGTCTTGTGTGTGTTTTAAGAAGCTAAGTGTTCACTGCAGTCCACCTTTGGTCTTCTGGATTTCTCAGATCTGCTTCCACCTATCCAGTCTAGCCTCTATGGCCATATCTAAAAATGAAAACTAGGGCTGAAGCAGTGGCACAGCGGTAGGGTACTTCCCTTCCACATGACTGACCCAGGATGGACCAAACGGTTCAATCCTCTGGCATCCCATATGGTCCCTCAAGCCAGGAGTGATTTCTGAGCTCATAGCCAGGAGTAACCCCTGAGCATCACGGGGGATGGCCCCAAAACCAAAACCAAAACCAAAAACAAAAACAAAACAAGTAAACAACAACAAAAATCCTGAAAAGGGCCAGAGTGATAATACAGTGGGTGGGGAGCTTACCTTGCATGCTGCCAACTTGGGTCAATCTCCTGCATTCCATTTGGTCTTCCAAGCCCTCAGGAGTGATCTCTCAGTGCAGAGCCAGGATAACCCTCAGAGCACCACCTGGTGTGGCCCCCCCAAAATGTGGCCACAAACCAACAACAACACCAAAAAATAATGGCCATGTTCCTAGCCAGGACATTCTTCCAGTTTCCTTCTTTACATTGGCTTACAAGCTTCAACCCATCTCCATCACCTTTAACTCCATTATTCTTTCTTTCATCTTCTCTTTGAGTCTCCTTGCCCTCTGAGCTGGCCATGATCCATAGGTCCAAGTTCAGAGCTGATTTTCCAGCTTTGCCCTCCTGAGCAGTCACCAAGGCCATTGAAACCTGGGCCATCCTTGGCCCAACTCCCAGCCAGGTTTGCTCTCTAGGGGTCTCAGCTGATTCGGTCTTCCTCAGTGTGGCCTGACCTAGCTATGATGTCTGACCTGGCTGTGGTGTCTGGAGAGAGATGGCTGTTCTGGCTAACCCTCAACTATGGGGATCATCACACTGTGCTGGCAGTGTCTGAATCCCCTCTTTAACATGCAGCTTTTCTGTAAGGTTTGGATTCATCTCAGGGGCCCTGGAACTACCAGAGATGTCCCTTCAAACCCATAAGAAGGTAGGTGAACCAAAGTGGAGTGGACCCAGCTGTGACAAAACAATACACCTCCCCTGAACATGGGTCTTGGTATGGAGAGAAACAAAATAAGAGAATAGACAGCGTCAAACTGTAATAGACTCTTGTTCTTTCGAGAACCAGATCATCTGGTAATTATTCTCCCTGTAACTTCTTTTGCTTAACACGATACCCTCCAGTTCCATTCATGTTGCAGCAGATTCCATGATTCTATTCTTACCTGGTGGCAGAGTGTGCCATTATTCATATAGACACAAACTATTCATTTGTCTGCTATTAGAAATTTGGATTTTCTCCATGTCCTGGCCATGGTACTGTGACTCGTGGTGTTAAAAGCTAGAAGAAAATGTAAGTTTGGAATTAACTGCTGTTTCCTGCTACTGCTGACAGGCCTGAAACCTAAGGGTGTAGGCCCAAAAGATAAAAAGATAAAAAAAATGGGTCAATAAAGTTCAGGAGCTGGCCTCATGATCAGCCGCATAGAGGGGAACCACAACCAAGTTCTTGAGGTAATGAACACAGTTAAACTATGGATGTAAAGGTCAGATACCCAAAAGTGGAAATTCCCTCATCGGCCAATAAATGGAGCCTGAGAATAAGAGGTCATTACTTGACAAGGGGCAAACCCAGCCTGCTGATAAATAAAATTCCCTTGCCTACTACAGTGCTGTTCATCTACTCTGTTCTTTGTGTGATGAGTCCTGAATCTGGAGCTAACAGTGGTTTTGATCTCAGGACCCGTTACTATCTCCATGGCCTGTTTCCCATGGATTGCTAATGAGTAGACAATCTTTGCTTTCCAGGCAGACCCTTCCGCTGGCTCTGTTTCTCCTTCACAGAGTTCAGTGATGCTTGTGTTGATCCTTCACAGTCTACTTACTGCTAAAAACAACCTTTTGTGTAGAACCAGCCACACATAGAGCCCAATCTTCCTCCCATCAGCATCTTCAAAATCCAGTGTTGCTGCTAACAGAGAGGTGTCTGATGTCATGGAACAGAAAAGCAAGACTGCTTGGATTTCCCTAATCAGTGAATGAAACCATATTCTGTTGCTAGAGGCTGATGCCAGGAGAAATCCCTTTCATGTAGGGACACCCCCCTCAGGTCCTGCCAGCTTCCCTGCGACCCACTGAGCCATGATGGACAGTCCTTGTGGGCAGGTGGACCGGGGCCCAGAGGCACCCCCAGCCCACACGTCTCTCACATTAGGAAGCCCAGAGGTGCAGCTGCTTTTTTTTTTAAGCACTAAATCTTAATTGGGCCAGAAATACTCCCTGGCTCTTGCTTCTGGAAGCTCAGTCTCGGCTGTCACGAGGCATCTGTGGTATCCGGAAGGGGCAGGTGCAGTTCCGTGGGCTGAAGCCTGAGGAAGCTGCTTTTGCCCCTGTGCAGGCCACGTGGGTTGCTTGAGCCGAACCACTCACTGGCGCAAAACCTTTAGTTCTCCACAGCTCTGACATGGCTGGGAGGTCAGTGAGCTTTGAGGGATAATGAAACTAGGTAGCTGAGGAGGTTGGGGTGTCAGTGGGGATGAGGCAGCCAGAGCAGGGCAGGGAATGGGCTTATGTGAAGAGGACTGGAGTGGCCCCTTGTAGACCAGCAGGCATCTGAGGTTCCAGGGAAAGGGTGTCTGGAAAGGTGCCATCTTGAGGACCAGAATGCAGACTGGAGAGCTTTGATAGAGCTGATGGGCAGTGTGGGGTCCTTAGGGAAGGCTTCTTCAGGGCCACAAGGGCAATTGTTCAATGTTTGGGCTCTGTCTTCTATCCTGAGAACTTTCCTAGCCTTATTCCATCTCAGTCTTCCAAGGAAGCCTGGAGGTATCAGTATGTGAGCTGCCATCTTTACTTTTAGTGGTAGTGGTGGTGGGAGTATGGTGGGAGTCACACTCCATTCTGTGATTAGCGACAGCTTTGGGCAATGCTCATGAACCACACAGTGCCAAGGAAGGAATTCCAGCTTCTTGCTCCAAAGTCTGAGCTCCGTCGAAGCATCATTTCTGCTGCTTATTCCAATGGAAGCAGGAACCTCAGACAGGATACCTGAGCTCAGAGGAGCCAGAAGGTCAGACTGGAACAGGCGACTCTGCCCAGGGAGTGCGGAGCCAGTGGTGCAGGCCTGGCAGAGTTCTTATTTCTTCTACTTTTTCCTTCCACATCCGACTGTGCACAGGGCTAACTCCTGGCATTGTTCAGGGAACCGTATGGGGTGGTAGGGATGGAATCAGGTTTGACAGCATGCAAGGCAAGTGCCTTACCCACTGTGCTAAATGAGAACTCAGGCAGCCTTCAATTTGAGGAAGGCAGAGAAGAAGTTCGGTTTGCAGAAGAGTGCCCTGTGGGTGCAGTGCCCAGCAGCAGGGCTGGCTTTTTGAAGGTTAGACCTGCTATCTGCTCTCTGCCTTTCCCACTGTCTTTCCTTGGTTCCTGCCTTTTGAAATCTCCTCCCTGCACTTCCCACACTGGATTTCTAGTTGTGGTGCAAGGGCTCTGGTGTCAGGACTATGTGCCTAGCTTTGTAGAAACTCTCAGGGGGGACTTCCCTGAACCTCTGAAGGCAATGCAGCCTCACTCTGGGGAGAGTGCAACCCCTGCAGGTGGAGTTTGGAAGAGGCTATAGATGGCACAAGGGTTGACTCTTAATGTGTATGGGCTTCTCTCAGGGGTGGCAGGGCCAAAGGTGGAGTTTGGTTGAAAGAGCCTAAGACTTTCGGGGACCCACTAATACCATGAAGGTCACAGGCCAGGACAGTCCTGGCATTTTAGCTGCCCTCTGGAGTAACAAACTCTTCAGTCCCCGTGAAAGTCAGAGGTTCTCCTTAGAATATTAATTAGCTCCCAATAAATGCAGGACAGTCACTCACGCTGGGGTCCTGCAGGCAGTTCTGCTGTCTGCCCCCCACCTTTCGGCCACGGTACCCAAATCAGCCCCACAGTCTAGTCTTGTCTTATCTCTGCAGCAAACCACCCAATGGAAACAGACATAAAAGGGGCTTTGAATGTCTCTTCATTCCTTAGCTCGTCCTTGAAGACATCCTCCCTCCCCATCCACAACCCTGCAGCACCCCAACTTTACCTTCAGCTCCCACCACAGCTTCCTCAGACACTCAGATCCCCCACACGCCCCAGCATGGTCTTTAATTAGCAGCTTGAGCTAATGAGAGCGCCTCCGAGGCAAGGAGATGCCATGGTTTCTCTATGGATTTTTCTTAGAGGTTTGTGTGAGGGTTGGGAGACACAGGGTGCTGACTGGTGTGGGTTGTTGCCCTTGCTCTAGGTAGCACCCTGACCCCATCCTGCCACCCTCACCACTGCTGAGGCTCAGGGAGGAACGTGGGAGTTGAGCAAGAAAGGTAGCCCCCACCTCCACTCCCACCCCCACTCCCATACCACCCCATGGCAGAGGAGATACAGTCAGGCTGCAGCAGAGCCTCACATGCCAGCCACACTAGCAGAAGCTGGAGGATGGGGCTGGAGCCATAGCACAGTAGGGAGGGTGCTTGCCTTGTTTGCCTTGCACAGACAGGGCTGACCTGGCACTTTCCAGGAGCAACTCCTGAGTGCAGACCCAGGAGTGGCTCTGAGCACAGTCAAAATAAATAAATAAATAAATAAATAAATAAATAAATAAATAAATAAAATCCCCATACCCTCCCTAGCTCTTTTTTCCTTTGATATTATTTTTCTCTTTTTAAAAAAATTTGTTTTCTTTTCTTTTTTTTTTAGCCTCGCCCCTTTATTTTCTTTTTTGGGATACACCTACTGGTGCTCAGGAATTACTCTTGGCTCTGCACTCAAAAATTTCTCCTAGCAGGCTTTGGTGACCATATGGGATGCCGGAAATTGAACCCTGATCAGCGGTGTGCAAGGCAAATGCCCTACCCAACGTGCTATCGCTCTGGCCCTGGACTCATTTTTTATATTGCAGCTTCTGGAGTGTACTTCAGGAGATAGGGCATTCTTTCTGGGGCCAAAGAGGGACCAGAGAGGCAGTATGGACTAGGAGATAGCTCAGAGGAAATGGGAGCCCCTCCCAGCATCACCAGTTACCTCTCTGAGGTCCTGGAATCCCACTGGGTATGGGCTTGTTGGTTTTTGGGCCATACCCAGTAGTGCTCAGGGGTTACTCTGGCTCTGAGCTCAGAAATCACACCTGTGGAACTTTGTAGACTGTATGTAGTGCCATGGATTGAACCTGGCTGGGATAGTTCCATGCAAGGAAAGTACCTTACCTGCTGTATTATTATGGCAGTGGGTGGGGGGGGATAATAAAATTTACTATTATTGTTTTGGACTACACCTACTGGTGCTCAGCAGTTACTCCTGGCTCTGTACTCAGGAATTAATCCTGGCTGTTCAAATAGGATGCTGGGGATTGAACCTGAGTGGACCAGGTTCATCATTCATAGATAATGAATGTCCTACCTGCTGTACTATCTCTCTACCTCCTAATGAAACTTTTTAAAGCACAAAGCATAGATCAGAATAGCAGATGAGTTGTCAGCATCGGGTTGGACAAGCTTTCACAGAGAGAACAGCAGTTTAATTACCATCTGCTGTATGGATGAGCTCTCAGCACAGAGAAAATCAGACTCCTCGGTGTTCTATCACAGAACAACTTACATGGCTTTCAAAATTTTATTGAAGTATAATTGTTCTGTGTATACTCATTTTTCTTGAGGGAGAAGTGGTTCCAGAAATTGAACTCAGGGTCCTCTGGGATACTTTCCTAGCGAATGGGAGCTGTGCCGCTGGGGATTAAGTACAGGATTTCACACTTGCTTTGGGCACTTACAAAGGCAATGAATGATCATCAGGGTCCCGCTTACTCATCTTTTTGGAAAAGGGCACCAAATGGGGTGTCAGGGATCAAACTCAGGTTTGCTGTGTGCAAGGTAAAAACCCTACCTGCTGTACCTGCTCTGCGCCTGCCCCCCCTGCATTTTTAGTGAAATAATAAACAGTAAAAAATCTAGACCCTAAGAAGGAGCAGGTGGTCAGAGGAGCAGCATCCTCCTGGGGAGAGGCTAAGGGAGCCAGAGACAAATCAGGGTGGGAAAATGCCAATGTGATTGGTGAGGCTGCCATTTGGGACCTTGCTTAGGAGACTGATTAATCTCTGAGAACAGTATAAGAAGTAGGTACACAAGTCAGATGCAAAAGGCAGATGCTTTCCTCTCTTTGGAAAATAGGAAACACTGGGGTGCAAACACTAGGCAGTTTAAAATATAAAAAAAAGAGGTATCCCCAGCCTGCTTCTGGGGTACCTAAGATCATGGTGGGCCCTGACAATCTGAGTCTTGGCTGGAATGCAGGCAGCTAAGTGTGAGCCTGGAGGGTGAAATTGAAGCCGGTACTGACAGAGCTTCCCAGTGGCCTCCTTCATGCTACTCTTCTCTGCATCTGGCTGGAGTTCTGCAGAGTACTTCTGTCCATGCCTGAAGCTCAGAGCTTCCCACCTCCAGCCAGAGTCTTGAGTGTGAAAAGGCTAACAACCTCTGTTCAACACAGTGGTGTTTCTTTTTTTTTGGAGGGTGTTGTTGTTGAACCATACCTGGTAAGTATCAGGGCTTAGTCCAGGCTCTGCATTCAGGCATCATTTCTGGTGGGGTTGGTACTGAGGAATAGAACTCAGGTCAGCTACATGCAAAGCAAGTAGCATCTCTCTGGACCTTATCACAGTAGTTATTAACTACACAGAAGGCAAAAAAAACCACTGGCCTTGAGCAAATGTTCCACTTGCTATTCCTTTTCGTCCGAGAAATCTGACAGTTTAGGTGATCAGTGCCAGAAACACCTGGAATTTATTACTCCAAGGTGTGATTTTTTTTAAACATTTATTTATTTAGGTTTTTGGGTCATACCCGGCGGCGCTCAGGAGTTACTTCTGGCTCTGTGCTCAGAAATCTCTCTTGGCAGGCTCAAGACCACGTGGGATGCCAGGAATTGAACCTGGGTTGGTCTCAGGTTGTCCATGTGCAAGGCAAATACCCTACCGCTGTGCTATTGCTCTGGCCCCCTCCAAGGTGTGATTAAGTAAATGGTTTTAAATTAATTTGGGGTCTTGTATATTTAAAA
>PVKC010042229.1:0-11970 GCA_004027635.1 Crocidura indochinensis
AGGAAGGCAGTCTATAATAATATCCTATTAAAGGCATTTAACCTAATATAAAGTTTACATTAAGTAAAATGTAGTACTTAGTGATTTACTATCCTAATATGCTCTGATTTGAAGGAAGCGTTTTGAATTCACAAATCTCTTCATAATAAATTTAATTAATATTAAATATTATGAACAATTTGTATTTGTATTATTTAGGTTTAATAGAAAGACTATAATTTTTAAAGCCAAAAGGACCATTAGAAAATGAAAATGATCTAAGAAAGAAAGATGTATTTGGTTTATGACTAAATCAAAAATACTATTTAGTTTAACAAGTCCTGATACAAGTTATGTCATTGATGGTTGTGAGAATATAGATTGCCAGTAGTTAAGACCATAGTACAGAAAGTATCCAATTAAAAATTCTGACTATCAAAATTGAAAAACAATTTATTTTAACAAACTAGTATTAACTAAAGTTTTTAATTTGGTTAATATAAAAGTTGTGTAATTAATTGTATATAAAATTAGGTTGCCCTACATCACCACCTAACAGATGAAATCAGAAGACACTCCATTCTAGGATTTGTGAAAACCAAGATCTCTACAGAAGACTGAATAGGACAAGCGCTGCTGAGCAGAACTTTTCCTGGGACCATAAAGACCTTGGGTTGGACAACTAACATGTCTGGAGCATGTAGTCAATATTATTACAGTATGCTTTATGGAGTCACTCTGTATCTCTTAAGCCAAGGGAATTTCCTTTCTAAATTCCCCCAACATTTGCTGTGCCAATACCGAAAAAAAAAAAATGCTATACTACTCCCTCCCTTTTTTCCTTCTTTTAATTTTGTTTTGTTTTGTTTTTGATTTTTGGGCCACTCCAGGGGTTACTGGGAGCTCAGGGGTTACTCCTGTCTCTACGCTCAGAAATCAAAATTGCCCCTGGCAGGCTGGGGGACCATAAGAGAGGCCAGGGATGGATAAAGGGTCTGTCCCTGGTAGGCCACAAACAAGGCAATTGTCCTACTGTTATGCTAACTCACTGGCCCCAATGTTCTTTAATTTTATTTATAGCTTCAAAATAGTGGCTTCTGCCATTTTCACAGAATCTTAGAACATGAATCATTTTGTTCTGCCTCATATTTCTATGTCTTCATACGAATTGAGAAAAGAAAAAAAATTGGATTGGACCCAGGGGCCAAGTGGTCTCAGGAACATTGAGTGTGTGTGTGGGAGGGGGGTGGTAGGGGAATCAGATCTAAATACCCAAGTCAAAGTCAACGACAATAGAATCAAGTGACCCAAACCATAACAAACTAAACACTAAATGGACCTGTTATACTCGTAGATCAGGGGACTAAGGGTGAAGATATAGGATCACATGGCAAACTCTGGTGGAGGGAGGGTAGCACTAGTAATGGGAATGATCCTAAATCACCGTCACTATGTGCTTTAAATACAACCATGAAAGACTTGCACTCCTCATTGATCTAAAATAAATGCTTTTTAATTTATTTTAACAAACTAGTATTAACTAATTTTTTAAAATTTGGTCAATATAAAATTTGTGTAATTAATTGTATATAACATTTACACAATCTTGTATTTTAATGTATAATAGCATAGTAGTTTTGTTGATAATTTTGTTGATAATAATTTCATTGATAACTTTGTTAATAATAGCATAGTAAATTTGTTGATAACTTAAGGCAACAGAGCAAAATAAATATCTAAAGTTATCAAAAATCTTTGTATAAATCTCATTTAATGTTTATTAGGTGAGAGATATATTTGATAGTACTATTCCATGCCTACTCCCAGGTTGGTGATTAGGTGTTAATCATAGGACCATGGGAAGAGGATATCAAAACTGGGTTCCCACATGTAAAATACAGACTCCAGAAGGTCTCTTGCTATCTTTGAAGTTCTAAATCTATTTTAAAACCTATTATCTTCAAACACTTCATTAATCTATATTAAACAAGAATGAAGAGTAAAATTTGTCCAAATAATTTAAAGTATTTGTCTTCCCTTGAGTATTATTTACAATTGCTTAGACAAATTGAAAGAAGTATATGATTTATGTGGATTTATCAAGACAGTGTTTCATAGTTCTAGTGTTTAAAAGTGACATCATTTATAAGAAATCTAAGGATTATGGAAAATATAGCTTCATAGTTTACCAGCACACTATCCTCTACAAAAGAACAGATAATAAATATTTTAGTACTCCAATAAAAATATTATGTAGAGTTACATAGATTTTTATCACACTGCTCAATTTTTCTTTTTGATATTTGTGTATTGTTTATTTGTTTTTTAAGACACTAAATTGAGAAAGAATAGTTTTAATTCTGGTAAAATGGCACAGGTAAACTATTGATAATTACATTTTAACTATTAAGTATATGAACCAAATGGCTAGCTATGATCATTTTTCCATACAAATGATATCATTGGATTTTTAACATACAGGAATTCTTATTTAAGAATACCTGTCATTTGAAGTTAATAGAAAATGGAATGGCATACTCTCATTTGTCTCCATTAATAAATGTTTGATTTCTCTAATTTTATTGCTGAATGAAATGAGGAAAATAAACTCAGAATGTCAATTAATGTTTGTTCTTATGCAATAATAAAAAGAAATTTACTATCAAAGTAAATATTGTGAAACAGTTAAGCAAAACAAAACAATTACAAGATATCTCCCTTCCCAATGGATAAGCTAAATAGTGCTAATAGTTCTCCATTCTGAGATGTTAATCTTTCTTATTAAAAGCCGATTATATAAATCAAATTAAGAAGTCACTACTATAAAACTTACCTGGTTATAGTTATTATAAATTGATTTATTTAGTATATGTACTATGTTCAGAAACCTTGAGATGCTACACAAATTTTGGTACCATAAATTAAATCAAAATCCATATAGTGCTTACTAAATAAATACAAGTCTGAAGTTAAAATTTCAGATGTAAGGAATCATGATCTTGGGAGTTTGATAATGTAATGGTAGAACACATGTTTTGTATGTACAAGACTCAGGGTTTGAACCTTAACATTGATTAAAAGAGAGTAAGAAAATGAACTTAGTCAACCTAGACAACCATGAGACTGTCAGTATTCTCAGGCAAGAAATTACAGAGCCAAGGATATAGCTCAGCAACAGAACATAAACCTTGCATGTAGAAGACTGTGGGTTCAGTCCATGCAACTTGACAAAGTCTCTGGGTGCGTGAACCTTTTTTAAATTTGGGTTGTCCTTTGAAAGCCAATATTTTAAAGATATCTAAAAGAGTTAATAAAATGTAATCACTCATTCTCATTTTCCACAGGTTCTACAGAGATTTTATATTATCCCTATTAACTCACTTGCACTTGAAATTTTCAGGAGTAATGTCGTGCTGGTGAGGATACTGGGAATCCCAACGCTGACATGGGATTCCATTCCAGATGGTATTGATGGTTCCCCGATAACCTTCTCCTTGACCTTGAATGCAATCAGTTGTTTCCATAGGAACATCTGTGTCATTCACAGTACTGTGAGCTATTGGCAAAAAGAAATATAAACTTAAATAATATATTTTCATCTACTTCTTAGAGTCCATTGGTATTACCAAAGTTTCTATCATGTTTTTTAATTGAGTGGAATAAAAAAATTGGCATTATATTCATGACACTCAAGTTAAATATATCATATAATAATTGCAAACTATAAAATCTTTCCACTTGTAAGAGTATTCTATTTTATCTTTATCTAGACAAGTTTGAAAAACCCTTATTTATTGGTACTTGGAATACCAAAATCTGTGTACTTAGTGATTTAGTTAAAATTACTTGTGAATTTTCTCTACTTGTTAAAGTTTCAATATTACCATACATATATTTTATTTAAAAAACATATTTAACGGGGCCGGAGAGATAGCATGGAGGTAAGGCGTTTGCCTTTCATGCAGAAGGACGGTGGTTCAAATCCCAGTATCTCATATGGTTCCCTGAGCCTGCCAGGAGCAATTTCTGAGCATAGAGCCAGGAGTAATCCCTGAGCACTGCTGGGTATGACCCAAAAACAAACAAAAACAAAACAAAAAACATATTTAAATCTGTAATCCACTTTGGTCACAATAAAAATGATTAAAAAAAGACAAAAAAAGCTTTCTGTGTATCACCTCAAAAAAAAACCCACACATTTAAAATTAAAAAATGTTCATAAAAAAAAAATGGAGGGGCTCGGGAGATAGCATGGAGGTAAGGCGTTTGCCTTTCATGCAAAAGGTCATCGGTTCGAATCCTGGTGCCCCATATGGTCCCCCGTGCCTGCCAGGAGCAATTTCTGAGCATGGAGCCAGGAGTAACCCCTGAGCACTTCCGGGTGTGACCCAAAAACCAAACAAAAAAAAAAGGGGAAGTTTTAAAACACTATGCTTCAAATTTGCTCATAAAATATTAGGAAACAGTGAGATAACTCAAGTGGTTGAGCATTTGCCACCATGAGTATACTCAGCAAAAGAATACAACTGTAAATGAATGCTTCATGAAGCACCTTGGGATGAGGCTCAAAGCCCCCAAGCACTTCCAGGATCAAGCAAGCTCTTTAGTGCAAGATGCTTATCACCAGAAATAGCCCTGAGCTATCCTGCACTGCTAGATGTAAACTCTTAAGTCACTATGATTAAAATAAAAATTATATTTATTAAAAATAGTAAAGTAAATAAAATTAAGGTTAGTTTAAATTATCAAAAATTTGCCATTATATTATATCAAATTTTATTTCTACTTTTTAAATGTATTTGGGGCAAGGATGATAATCACTGTTTTAACTTTCCTGCCACTCCAATTTTATTCAAAACACAGAAGTAGCTTATTCTTTTGGGGGGGAGAGGGAGGTTGAGGCATACCTGGTAGTGAACAGGGGTTACTCCTGGCTCTACCCCAGGAATCATTCTTGTCATGCTCAGGGAACCATACGGAATATCAAGATTGAATCCAGGTTGGCCACATGTAAAGCAAATGCCTTACCCACTGTACTATCACTTCAGCCCAAACACATTATTCTTAAAATAAAATTAGAGCATTTTACCCTAGTTTCCCACTAGAACATATATACTAAATATGCAATGTTTCTAAAGTGAATTGATAATTACTTCTTAAATTATTAAATATATAAAAAGTTACATAAATTTTCTAGACTCTTAAGCTTATTTGATGCTAATGTTATTTTTTCTTTCTAATTATAGCTATTTTTAAAAAGACAAAATGTTCGTTCCTAGGGAAATTCATTTCTTGTTTTATTCTAGTCCAACTTCAGTGTTATCATAAGTACTAAAGGTCAAATAATTCAATGTTAAAAAAGTGCAGAATTAAACTTCCAAGACAGCTTTTCGAATTATTTTTTGTTCATTTATTTCTTAAGCAAAATTGTAGCTTCGAACATTCTGTAACATGTTTTAATATTTTGGAGAACCTTAAATTCATACATTTCAGACCGCACATGAAAATGTTTATACTTCAACAGTGTGAAACTAATATTACTAAGTTTCAATTGTCTCCATAGTCTAAATGGTCATACAAGTTTTCACTGGATAAAATTCTAGTTGATACCCTCTATGGCAGTTTAATATTTGAATATCTGTGATTTATTCTTTCCTTACTAGCTGTATATTTTTTTAAGGAAGGGGTCAAAGTCAGGTGTGTCATAAAAGGTGAGAGATGTCTATAAACTGCTCCATATTTAATAATATGAATTCTTTCCTTCTGCCTGTACAAGTTCCTTTAATAAATTTTCTTTCTTGTTTGTTTGGGTTTTTTTAAGCCACACATGTTGATGCTCAGGGTTTACTCCTGGCTATGCTCTCATATATTGCTCCTGACTTGGGGGACCATACGGTACACCAAGGGAGAACCATGGTTTGTCCTAGGTCAGCCGCTTGCAAGGCAAACACCCTATCATTGTAATTACTCCAGCCCCCTTCATGAATTTCTTCCTTACAGATAAAACCCCCATTTACAATTTTTCTATAAATCTGTGTGAAATACAAAGAGATAACCATTCCAAATACATTGTACATATAGATTTCCATAAATTGTCTTCAGCGTCTTTTCTTCAGTTCATTGTCAATGTATTTTAGTTTTTTCTGTCTTCACTAGAGTGAAGAAAAATGTTGTTCAGTAATGTTCAAAATCAAAAGGAAATTAAAATAGAGAAGAGAAAATGGCAAGCAACTGACCCATAAAACTCTCATTGAGAACTGATGTCTTAGGTTAATTTGCATTAGTATGTACAATATAATATATATTATCATATTCTTATACAACCAATTCTGTCGAAATAAAATGTACTGGACTTACAAGTCTTACATGTAAAAACTTATTGATGATTAATAAATCTTTTAATTTTGAAGACCTCCAAATCAGTGCTCAGAAATTTGAGGCATCATTCCTAGAAATACTAGACTATCCAGATCAGAAAGTTTAATGCTAGGGATCAAGGATGTAGGCCAGGGAGTGCTTAGCTATCCTCTTAATGTCACCTAAAAGCTTTTGATGAAATATAAAATAAGATGGATTTTATAAACCTAGATCTCTGATTCACCAAAACATAGGTTACTAAACTATCATATAACTAAAGAGTTAACTGCTATGATTTTATAAGACTGTTGGACTGTGGGTAAGAAGAGTATTTAAAGATTGACAACTCTAAGATAACTAAATGATCAAGTTTTGTAATCACATTTCATATTTAGCTACAAAATAGGTAATTATCTCTAGGATTCTATCAAGTAATAAATTTTAAATTTTTGTTTGTTTCTGTTTGGGGATCAAAACAGGTCTGTTTAGAACTTAGAACTAGCTCTGCATTCAGGAGTCTCTTTTGCTGGGTTCCATGAACCATATGTGGTACTGGGACTTCAATCAGGTTAGTTTTGAAAAAGACAAATACTTTGCACAGTGTGTCCCTGATTTTAAATTTTATTTACTTTTTTTGTTTATTTTTAATTTTAACTTTCAAAAACTGTTTTGCTTTTGTTATTCCTTGGGAGGGAATGTGCTCTTGGACAGTAAACCTATGACCTGAGGTCTGAATCAAGACATGAGAAGCAGGGGAGCAATCAGACAGCCATACAAAATTACTTCCATTTATCTCTTGAATTCTGTTAGGCATTTCAGTTTTCTAACTTTCATGTATGAATGTATGTATGTATGTATGTGTATGTGAGTGTGTGTGCTAGAGAGAAGGAGAGAGAGAGAAGAGAGAGAAAAATTGTTTATAGCTTATCCATTCTCTTAAGGATGCCGAATGAATCTTACTCTGTCCAAACGTAGCCAAGTGACCAAAAGAAAAACTTGTGGTGAGTCTCAATGCCAATCCAATCCACTTTAAACTAATTATGGACCCATATCTCACTGAGAAGCAAATTCAGTTGAGCCCATCAGCGATAATTAGAATGTGCTTTTGAACACTAATATGGTTTGATAAATATTAAAAATGAAATACAAGTAAAATGGCATTTAAGCGTGATCAAATATTTGACAGCCATATGATAATCAAAAAATATTGAAAGGAATAAGAAAATGAATATATAATAAAAGAATAGATATTTTCCTAATTTAATAGCAAATGGCCACGGGAGAACAGATTCAAATATTGCTAAAACAGTAAATCAAAGTAAAGATCAATTACCACTGACTTACTTTAAAATAACAAGAATGTCTGCTTATTAACCCTTAAAAACTTCAACATTCCTTTCCCTTTAATGGAATGCTTTTATTTGGAGGGTGCACACATAGTGGCACCCAGGCGTTATATCTGGTTCTGTGCTCAGAAATCATTCCTGGCAAGCTCAGGAGACCATATGAAATGGTAGGGATCGAACCCGAGTGGAAGATAGACAAGGCAAACCCCCTACTCCTACCTGCTGTACTATTGTCCAGCCTCCTAAATGAAATGCTAATGTTTTGTTTAGTTTTGTTTTTGAGGGGCACACACAATGGTGCTCTGAGGTTACTCCTGGTTCTGTACTCAGGAATTACTCCTGGCAGACTCAGAGGACCTTATGGAATGCCAGGATCGGGCACATATGGGACAAAAACCCTTTGTCCCACTATACTATATATATAATTGTATACCACTATACAATTTTGCTCAGGCCCTACCTAGTTTTTAACTTTAAAAACAAAAGTCAAGTTCAATATCTACAGAAGACTGACTGTGACAACCATGAGTGGGCAGAACTTATACTGTGACCAATAAAAAAAGGCCCCAGTCTAGGCCTTGGTCTACGATCTGTACAAAAACCAAGATCTCTAACTCCAAAGGTCTGACTGAGACAACTGCAACTGAGCATATTTTCTGGAAACATAATGACTCTATCCTATGCTTCATCCTAGGATCGGAACAAAATCCAAGACCATCAACTACAGATGACTGATTAAAACAACAGGGATGGAACAGAACTCCTAGAACCATTTATAAAAAAAGACTCCATCCTAGGCTCTATCCTTTGACCTGTACAAATACCAAGATCTCTAGTTACAGAGGCATGATATTATCATCCACGATGGAGCAGAAAGTTTCCAGACACCACAAAATGACCTAGGGGAGAGTAAAAGAACATGTACAGAGCCTGTAGTTATTCCCATGACAATATATTTCAAGGGCGGAGAAACCCTATATCTCTTAGGCCAAGGGAACTTCCTTTCTAATCTCTCCAATATTAACTGTGCCTATGCAAAAAAAAAAAAGAGAGAGAGAGAGAAGCATACATTAATATTTTGGGGGTTTTGTTATTTTGTTGTTCGTTGTTTATTTTCCAATGGGGGTTATTTTTTGTGTGTGCTTTGTTTTGTTTTTTATTTCAGAACCATGGTTATTGTGTGGTTGTTGTCTTTATTACTGTGGTGCTTTTTCTAGTTTTTTGTTTGATTTTAAAAAAAAAAATTTTTTTTTTAAATTTGTTATGTTTTCCTTCCCTTTTCCCTTTCTACTCTTAAATTGATATTTATAGCCTTTAGAAAAATACCTCCCAATTTTTGCTTGTTTGATTTTAACCCCATTTTATTTT
The DNA here is from genome assembly GCA_004027635.1 of Crocidura indochinensis. Taxonomy (NCBI): domain Eukaryota; kingdom Metazoa; phylum Chordata; class Mammalia; order Eulipotyphla; family Soricidae; genus Crocidura; species Crocidura indochinensis. Next base: position 9,051 of record PVKC010042229.1, read on the forward strand.
ATATTATTTTTCTTTCCTTCAAACAAAATCACATAAATTGAACCATCTTATTCTGCCTCACAAATTGAGGGGGAAATAATGGAGGGTACCAAGACCAAACAGTCATATGAACATTAAGTAGAAATAAAAAATGATCAGACTTAAATACCAAATCCAAAACCAATGACAATAGAATTGATACCCAATATACAAAAAGCTAAACACAGAGGGGACCACTTATATTTGCAGCCCAGGGGTAAAGGAGGAAATATGGGATGCATTCTGGGAACAGGATTGGAGGGAAGACAACATTGGTGGTGGGAATGCCCCTGATTCAATGTCGCTATGTACCTAAAATATTACTGTGAAAGATTTGTAATTTACTTTGGTCAAAAAAAAAAAAAGTAATATCAGAAAATTCACATAATTCTGGTGCTGGAGTAATAGCCTAGCAGTAAAGCATTTGCCTTGCATGCTGCCAACCTGGAATGGACCCAGGGACTGAGTCGTGTTCAATCCCCAGCATCCCATAGGGTTCCCAGAGCCTGCCAGCAGCGATTTCTGAGTGCAGAGCTAGGAGTATGCCCTGAGCACCACAGTTTGTGACTCCAAAAGAAAAGAAAAGAAAAGAAACGGAAAGAAAACTCTCTCATTCATAATTCAAATTATTATATTGAAGATTCATCTCCTAAACATTTATTAGTTTATTTTAAATACAATTTTGACATAAAACATGCAGCTATTAGACATTCATTTAAAAGCAAATTGAGTCAAAATGCTTAATAAAAGCCACAATTTAGTACTTACACAGTTGATTTACTTAATAGATCCAAATTCTGAGGTAAAAATTAAAACCTTTTTAATTACTGAATGCAAATTATTACTTCACATTAATAAAAATACAACTATTGCAGAATAAATAAAATTTTCCTTAAACCTTAAATCATAGATTTATTTATACTATATCATAAAGTAGAAATCCCATTAGGCATTCTATTAAAACCTGAACAATGATAGTCCAAAAACTAAAAATCACTTTAAAAATTATAAAACTTGAGAGCAGTAGCACAGCGGTACGGTGCTTGCCTTGCACACAGCTGACCCAGGACGGACCTCAGTTCAATCCCTGACGTCCCATATGGTTTTCTGAGCCATGAGCAATTTCTGAGAGCATAGCCAGGAGTAACCCCTGAGCTTCACCGTGTGTGGCCGAAAAACAAATATAAATATAATATATATGTATAAACTTTTATAGTTTGTCTTTTATTTTAAGAAACAGGAATAACTTTAACATGTCTAATCTCAAATGACAGTTTACTTTTCCTTGGGTTTGTGTGTTTCAAACACAAGTATTTCAGTGGAAATACTATGATTTTTAACTATAAAATAATAGCATTCAGCTAGTATTTTTTTGTTTTTTGTTTTTGTTTTTGTTTTTGTTTTCGGGCCACTCCCGGCAGTGCTCAGGGGTTATTCCTGGCTATCTGCTCAGAAATCGCTCCTGGCAGGCACGGAGGGGGCGGGGGCATATGGGACACCAGGATTCGAACCAACAACCTTAGGTTCTGGATCGACTGCTTGCAAGACAAAGGCTGCTGTGCTATCTCTCCGGGCCCCTCATCTAGTATTTTTAATTACAAAAAGTCCCTCTATAGTTAGTGCAACTATATTTATGACAATTAACATTCTGGTGCTAGAAATGACCCTAAATGAAACCTACATACTGTGTTAACAAAGCTTAGAAAAAATAATGAAGACAAATAAAGATATATTAGTATAATAAGGTGACTCGTATATAATCCATAAATAAGTGTTACAAGAGTTATTACATTTCATGCAGCTGTTTAATAAATATTATCAGATGAGAACTCTGATGAATGATTTGTGCAGAGACATTTAAGTGATATAAATGTATGATCTTTGCTACCCACATGCATACCTACTGCTCAAATGATGAATTATTCCTGGATTTCAATAAAATAAAATCCTTTTGCTGCCATACTGAATAAATACCAAAACTGAGTGCAAAACCAAAGCAAATGGTCCATGACAACCGATGTGGAAAGAATTATTAGATGTTAAAAAGCTACATTTTTTTGAGTAATATTTTAGTAATCAGCAGAATAAGGTACGGTTTTGAAAAGTCGTTATGGGGCCAGAGCGGTGGCGCTACAGGTAAGGCATCTGTCTTGCAAGAGCTAGCCTAGGACAGAGGGCGGTTCAATTGCCCCGTGTCCCATTATGGTCCCCCAAGCCAGGAGCAATTTCTGAGCACATAGTCAGGAGTAACCCCTGAGCATCAAAAGGGTGTGCCCCCCCCACCCCAAAAGAAAAGAAAAGGTAAATGTGTCCAGGGAAAGTCCTAATAAAGTACAGAAACATCCCTGAGTACCAGGGAATCTAATCAAATATAGCCAAAACACATGTTTTTAAAATGCTACATCTACAAATACTGAAATGTGCCAAGGATTCTCCTGGGAGTTTCTCACCAACAAAACATTCTGCCAGGAGTACTACTACTGACCATTCTTTTAGGGCAGTGCTTCTCAAGTAGTGGAGTGCGCCCACAACCCCAAAGGAGGGGGCGCGAGGCTCCATAAATGGGGGCGCATTTGACATCAGCAAACACTGTCATCACAAGCTAAGCCCCATGTTTATGTCTCTGGAGCTGAGAGTTGCTGTGTCCTGCTTCAAATCTCGCTTCGAAAAGTAATCCAGACATCACCTCTGATTAAAAAATCAGCTCAAATTATTTTATATATTTTTGTTTTACAGGTTAAAGTTTTTTTTTAATAAAGATACTATTTACAGTCGCGGGGGGGGCGCGAAAAATGTTTTTTTCTTTCTAAGGGGGCATGACAGAAAATAATTGAGAAGCACTGTTTTGGGCCCGGGAGATAGCATAGAGGTAAGGCGTTTGCCTTTCATGCAAAAGGTCATC
>PVKC010042230.1:0-11940 GCA_004027635.1 Crocidura indochinensis
ATGTGATGCATTTTCATCAATAAATAAAAAATATTTTAAAAATGTGTCTCTTTCTGACTATCCATCAATCTTCAACTGTCTTTCTAGTCCTGGATACATTTTTTGACTCATTGTTTTCTTCTATATCATGTGATTTTTCATTATTCTCTCTTGCAATATACAATATTATTATTTACATCCTAAGCAGTACTTGTCAGTAAGATCAGAAAGTATTTTTTCTTCCCTTTTATGAGGCACGTGGAAGTATAATTAATAAGATTTAGTACTCAGTAGTCAGTTCTATGACTTAATTCAAACTCTGCCATTAGGATTTTTGAGTCATACATTTTTCACCTCTAAAACAGGATAATACTACCTCCTTACCTTACAGATCCATTCTGAGAATTAAATCTGAAACTATGATAATGTATGAAAGTACTTGGCACAGAAAAGTAGGCACAGTTAGAAATTGCTTTAGAGATAAGTCATCGTGTTGGAAGAGTTTGCAAAAGCGATTGCAATCCAATTTTTTCTTGTTCCTTTATCATTCTCTTGACTCTTTTCACACAATAGTTTTTCCAACTGATAACCTTTTACAGATATGGTTTATAACAGGAAAGCTATGACTCTTACATTCAGGGAGAGATAATTTATTTGGGAACCATTATGTTTACAGCAGCATATCCCATGGTAGCCCCCGATCCTTCTTTCTTTGGCAACTTGTTCCAGGATCATTTACAAGTTCAGGAATTTTTGGTGCCAATTCTATGTTACCAAAATATTGTGCTTCTACCCATCTGTGCTCACTGAGAACAGATTTAGCTCTTTTCTAGATCACTAAAAATTTCAAAAGCAGGACTGTTTTTGTGACATGAAAAGGATTCTGAATTGATGTTTTGCACAGTCACTATGAAGAGATAGAGTGTGTAAAATGAAAACCCCACATCCCCTCAAGCAGGAATAAACAGCAGAAAAGAATTTGCCAGACACTTGGGAGATATTCCCTAACAAGAGAAAAGAGGTAACAATGCCAGGTCTGCTTTAAAAAGGGAGAAAAGATGGATTTCTCGCAACTTTTCCTTAGCAAGAAAAAGCAACCATTAATTTTTGCCTTTTGGACCAAAGTTCAGAAAGCCAAATAAACACAATATTTTCAGTATTTATAAAAATGATGAAATCACATTTCCTTTCATAAGAATTACTGCTTATTACTAATCGTGTTCAAAGGGTTCAGAACCACCACTCTGCTGCTGTGGCTTCTCAGCCAGAGATTGCAGGAGGATTTTTGGTAGTCAATATCTCACACCTCATTTGACCATTATTATGTAGAAAGAAGCCTTTTATTTTTGAAAATTAAAGCTTATTCTCTCAGAAACCCATGCTTTAAAATAAATTTCATGTTTGCATTAAGAATCATGGCAAACATAAAGCCTAGTCCATGCCCAGAAATTATAATCTAATAATAATACACATAAAGATCTAATACCTACTGATGCTCCTAGTATTATATTCAGAGACTTATTTTAGCCTCACAATGGCCTCATGATCTTACTACAATAATTTGCTTCCTTGAATAGACGACAAAATTGAGGCTCCAGAAGAGAGTAATTTTTCCAAGATTGTGCAGCTGCTAAGTAATAGAATTTGGATCCAAAATCCAAGTTTATAGAACTTGAAATCCTGTGCTTTAAGTTACTGCTCTATGCTTGTTAGGAACAAAAGTAGAGCTCCAGCTTTACCCGAATTAATATAGCTTCAATTATTTGAAGTCATCTTGAAGGCCTTGCAGTAAAGTCACCTTTTTTCCCTCCTCTTTCTCTTGTTGTCTTTGTTACTTGGAGTCACTTTAATGTATCAGTTACATTTTTAAAATTTTATATATAATATTTCACCTTCATTTCACAAAGGTTGATTATTATACTTCATGGACTTTTTAGAAAAAGGAGGCAGGTATAAAATTGCTTTTAGTTTCTATTTTGCCACTCAGGTTCGGGTCATATGATGTTTGAATAAATTTACATATGCATTTATATGTATCAGTGGGCAGACAATTTACAACATAATTAGAATTTGTGAAAGTATTCCAACTATTGTTACCAACACTCAAAGTGGCAAACTATCTATATTTTCTTATAATGGGAACTTGAAATGTACATAGTATAATTAAACTTTCTGGCATGCAAGTTAAATTTCCTATGGAAATTTGATTACCTTATGTCAATGCAGCTTGAAACTATTATTAAGAGATGGCTTATGTCACATGTTAATTTGGTTAATAATGTTAAGAATGAAAACTCAGCTAAATGCTGTTTCTATTTATAAATGTCCTCTAAACTGTCACCACAGCTGACCTTTTTCTCAGTCCTACAGTTACATTTTATTAATATAAGTACATGATTTATATACTTGGAATAGTAAATCAACTTATTGTGATGCAAGAAGTATTTATATATACACATATTTAGGTTTAGTAACCTAAATGATATTATTTGTAATGTATTACAAATAATTTTGTAAATATAAAATCAGTATAACTGCATTTGGTTGCCTCATTCATTTGGAAATAATTGAAATTATTTCACATTCATTGTTTGCTAGTTGACATTGACCAATTCAGCACTAGAAAGAGTAATACCATTCTATTAAACTGTATTTTAGTTAATTTCTACTTTTGTACCTATTTAATAACTTGTGATCCACTAATTAAAATTAAATGTCTAAAATAGCATTATTTCACTTACATTATTTGATATATACATTGGTATTTCTAGTGTTAAAAATTCAAAAATGTAGAAAAATAAATTAATAAGTTATAACATAAATTACTTAATATTATATAAAAATTAAAGATCATCTAACATTTGTTCAGATTATGGAATTCCATAATTTAAGGAATAAGAATGAATTAAAAGCATTTATCTCTTTTTTGAAGGCAAGTAGTTTAATTGAGATAGTCTGTTATATCACAGTCTTTCATGAGTATGATAATATTTTATATTTATGAATGTCTACATTTTATATTACTTCCTGAAAAATTTTAAGGTTTTTGGCCACAATTGGCTGTGCTCAGTACTTACTTCTCTTTCTGTACTCAGGGATCACATGATAGGTTCAGTGCATCATATTGCTCTGGCCCCTCTATTCCCATTTTTTTATAGCAATCTTTTGATTTTCTTTTTTCTTTTGTCTCTGATCCATTAGTTGTTTAATAGTGAGATATTTAATTTTCCATTGTTAAAGTTTTTTCTCCATGTCTGTAATTCACTTCTATTTTTAATACATCATGGTCTGAGAAGATAGCTAATATAATTCTATCCTCTTGATTTTATGAAGATATGTTTTATGGACCAGCATGTGGTGTATTTGGAGAATGTCCCAGGTATTTTAGAGAAAATGGTTATTCAGCTTTCACAGAATGAAAAACCCTATATGTGTCTACTATGCCACTCTCATTTCTTCCTTTAAAGCCAGTATATCCTTGGTTTTAGCCTGGTTGATCTAGTTAGAGGTGATGGGGTAGTGTTGAATTCTCTCACCATTATTGTATTGGCATTGATGTCTTTCTCAGACCATGATGTATTAAAAATAGAAGTGAATTACAGACACAGTTGCTTTTATGTCTCACCTTTAGTCCTGATCCCCCTGCTCTTTCTAGTCCCTTCTCAGGTTTATTTTTTTGCAGAGAGAGGGACCCTCTCATCAAAGCAGCCAGAGCTGCCTCCAAAGTGTTCCCCCAACCTGCTTCCGAGTTCCATGATAGGTACTGATCTTTCTGTTGTCTCTCACCTCATCTCAGATCTGTCTGCAGAGGGAGGGACTGGAGGGTCCTATCAAATGCAGTCAGTGCTACCTCCAAAATCTTCGCCCAAGCTACTTCAACAAACATAGGTCCTGATCTCCATGTTGACTCTCAACAACAATTGGATCAAAGAGGAAATCAAGGAAGAAATAAAGATATTCCTTGAGACTAATGATAATAAAGAAACAACCAAAATCTATGGGCCAAAATAAAAGTAGTAATTAGGGGGAAACTCATAGCCATCCAGGCCTATATTAGGAAATAAGAACACAAGCAGAAGAAAAAAAAAAGAGCAGAAATCACAAATATAAGAACAAAGAAAATAATACAAAGAATTGATGAAATCAAGGAGTAGTCTTTAAAAAAATGAACAAGATACCAGGGGTCTCAAACTCAATTTACCTGGGGGTCACAGGAGGCAAAGTCGGGGTGATCCTTGAGTGCAAAGTCAGTAGTAAGCCTTGAACATTGGGGACTGTGACCCAAACAACTAAAACAAAACAAAACAAAACAAAATTCCTTTATGGCAGGGCCACAAAATGTTGTATGGAGGGCCGTAAATGGCCCAGGGGCCATGAGTTTGAGAACCCTGAGACAGACAAACCCTTGACAAAACTTACAAGAAAATAAAGGGAAAATATACAAATAAATTGGATCAGAAATGAAAGGGGGGATGAACAGAACAACAGAATCCCAAGAATAAGCATGAGAGCTTATTATGAACAACTGTTATCTGAACTTATTATGCATTTATTATGTTATATGAACAACTTAACTCTGTTAAACTAGAGAACTCAGAAAAAAATTGACAAAATTCTGGACAAATATAATCTCCCAATACTGAATGAGGAGGAACTAGAATGACTTAACAGGCCAATTCACAAGTAAAAAAATTGAAATAATAAATAGAAACTCCTCAGTCCAGGAACTGACGAGTTTATGGGTCACTTTATCAACTATTAAGAAGAGTTTCTACCATTGATCCAAAATATTGAAGAGACAGGAATCCTCCCAAATACCTTCTATGAAGCTCATGTCATACTTATTCCAAAACTGACAGAGATATTACCAAAAAAGAAAACTACAGACCAATTTCACTGATGAACATTGATACAAAAATCCTTAAAAAAATTTGCAAATCAAATCCAACAACACATAACAAAAGGTTATACATAACATAACATAATATAACAACATAACAAACATAACATAACAAACAACACATAACAAAAAAAAAATGGGTTTATCCCAAGAATGCAAGGATGATTCATTATAGCAAAGCAATCAATATCCTACACCACATCCATAAAAGAAATGATAAAAAACACATAATCAATCAATCAATGAAGAGAATGCATCTGACAAAATCCGACACCCATTCATGATTAAAATCCTCAACAAATAGGTGTGGAAGGAACTTTTATCAAGATAGTAACAGCTATCTATAAAAAGTTCATAGCCAACATTATTCTTAATGGCAAAAAACCGAAAGTATTTCCACTAAGATCAGGCACTAGTCAAAGATGTCCACTGTCTCCACTCTTATTTAACATAGAATTAGAAATGCTAGAAATAGCAATCAGACAAGAGAAAGAAATCAAAGGCTCTAAACTGGAAAAGAGGAAGTCAATATATCTCTATTTGCAGAACACATGATGATATACATCAAAGATCCTAAACAGTCCACATAAAAAGTTCCTATAAACAATAAACCAATACAGCAAAGTGACCAGTTACATAGCCAATATGCATGACAGTATATATATATATATATATATTATAAATAACAATTCACAGAAAGAGATCTAATCTATCCCATTTAAAATTGTGTCCAAAAGTATCTAGTACATAGGAATCAACAAGAGAGTTGAGAGAGATCTATGCTACAAAAACTTCAAAATACTTCAGAAAGAAATTGAAGAATACCTAAGGAAATGGAAGAATATTCTATGATCATGGATTGAAAGAATAAATATCATCAAAATGAACATCTTACCTAAACAACTATATATATATATATATATATATATATATATATATATATATATATATATGATGCAATCTCTACTCAGGCACATTCTTCAAGAACTTAAAGCAATCAATTATAAAATTTGTGTGAACCATAAAAGACCTAGGATAACTAAATCCATATTGAAAAATAAGAAAGTGGGAGGTATCTCATTACCTAACATGAAGTTCTACTACAAAGCTATAATGATCAAAATAGCATAGTATTGAGCAAAGACAGACAGAACAATGGGTCAGAATAAAGTATTTAGTGCCAATCTTCCAAGTATATGGTTTATTAATCTTGGACAAAAGAGATATGAATTTAAAATGGAATAGAAATGGTGTTAGAACAATTGGATATCCATGTGTAAGAAACTAAGGCTTTATCAATATCTCAGAACTTACACGAAAGTCAAATCAATGTGAATTAAAGACCTTGAAATTATACCCGAATCCATAAATTTCGCTGAGGAAAACATAGGCAGAACACTCCAACACTTGGACCTCAAAGAAGCCTTTTATGATAGGATGGCAATGGCAAGAGATATAGCATCAAATCTGAATAAATGGGACTATATCAAACTAAAAGGTTCCTGTATGGCAAAAGGAACATTGGCTAAAATTACAAGACAGCTAATTGAATAGGAGAGAAATCTTTTACTCCACACATCAGATAACGTTTTGATATACAGGATATACAATGTACTCACAAAAGTTAACTCCACCAAAACTATAAACCCCATCAAAATATGGGAAGAGGAAATGAACAGACACTTCTCTGAGGAAGATGACAGATACTTCTCTGAGTAAGACCAACAGATGGCTAACAGACACATTAAAATGATCAGCATGACTTACCATTATGGAAATTCAAATCAAGATGCGATATCATTTTATACCAGTGAGGATGGCACATATAAAAAATACTGAGAATATTCTGTGTTGGCAGTGATAGGTGAGAAAGGAATGCCCATCCCCTGCTGGTGGAAGTGCAGCCTAATTCAATCTCTATGGAAAATAGTATGGAGGGTTCTCAGTAAACTCAAAATTGAGTTGCCGTACAACTCAGCAATCCCTCTTTGGGTATATATCCCCAGAATAGAAAAACATTCATCCAAAAGGATGTATACACACTGCTATTTATTGCAGCATTCAATACAATAGCCAAGAATTGGAATAATCCTTGATGTCCAACAACACAAGTGTGGATCATGAAGATATGGTACACATATACAATGAATTACTATATAGCTGCAAGGAATCATGCAATCATGCTATTTGCAGTTACATGGATGGATTTGGAAGATATTATTTTAAATTAAGTAAGCCAGGGCCCGGGAGATAGCATGGAGGTAAGGTGTTTGCCTTTCATGCAAAAGGTCATCAGTTCGAATCCCGGTGCCCCATATGGTCCCCTGTGCCTGCCAGGAGCAATTTCTGAGCATGGAACAAGGAGTAACCCCTGAGCACTGCCAGGTGTGACCCAAAAACCAAAAAAATAAATAAATAAATAAATAAATAAATTAAGTAAGCCAGAAAAAGAGGGATAAAAATGATAACACTATGTATGGTATTTAGAAAAACTGCATAAAAATGCAATGGTCTAAATGAAAGTAGTATGAAACATGTTTGGCCCCAGAGTATAGTGAGAAGAAGCAAAATATGAAAGGACAGGGGTCAGAGGCCAAGAAGTCTCAGTTGCATTAGTAGTGTTAAAAAAAGGACTAACTATCCAAGCCAAAAGCAACAACAATGGAATCAATAGTCCCAAACTTTAACAATATAAACTTAAAATGGGCTTGTTGTACTGGCAGAATTGTGGGTAAGGGGTGGTCTGGAATGCATTTGGGAACACTGGTGGAAGTAGATTGACACAGATGGTGGCCCTGTTTCATTGTATGTCTGAAACCCAACTATAAAGGACTTAGTAAATTACAATAGTTTTGATAAAATTAAAATTAAAAAATGGCAATTGCATAGCAATAACCTTAATGAACATAGATACAAATACCCTCAACAAAATAGAAAACAGCATCCAACAACTGATGAAGAAGGTTAAACACTATGACTAAGTAGGCTTTATTTCAAAGATTCAGGATGGTTTAACATTGGCAAGTCAATCAATCTAATATATTATTTTCATACAAGAAAAAATCATGATGTCAATAAATGTAGAGAAAGCACTTGAGAAGGTTCAGTACCTATTCATAATAAAAATTCAAAAAGATGGGAATTGAAGAAACTTTCTTCAATATAGTGAAAGCCATTTACCATATCCCTGGAAAACACATACTCAATGCACAAAAACTAAAAGCCTTTCCTCTAAAGTCTGGCACATGTCAAGTTTTCCTCCTCTTGCCACTTCTATTCAATATAGTACTGGAAGTACTTGCCATAACTATTAAGAAAGAAAAAGATATCAAGGGAATCTAGAGAGGTAAGGAAGAAGTCAAGCTCTCACAGTTTGCAGATGATATGACAATGTATTTTTAAAACCCTAAAGTCTCTACCAAAAAGATTCTAGGAACAATAGATTTGTAAAATGGCAGGATACCAAATAAATACAGAAAAGTGTATTGCTTTTCTTAATACAAATAATAAAAGTAAAGAAGAGATATTTAAAAGACAATCCATTCATAATTGTTCCTCAGAAAATCCAATAATACCTTGGATTTAACTTTATTAAAGAGATAAAAGACTTTCGTGAAATAAAAGTGTACACATAGAAATGGAGTTATACATATACCCTGCTAATGGATTGGTAGAATTAACATCATTAAAATGGCAATACTTCCAAAAACATGTGCACCCCCCCAAAAAAGGGGGGGCGGGCTGTGGCGCTGGAGGTAAGGTGCCTGCCTTGCCTGCTCTAGCCTAGGACGAACCATGGTTTGATCCCCCAGTTTCCCATATGGTCCCCCAAGCCAGGAGCGACTTGAGTGCATAGCCAGGAGTAACCCCTGAGCGTCACTGGGTGTGGCCCAAAAACCAAAAAAAAATAAAAAAATAAAAACCAAAACAAAAAACAAACAAAAAAAACATTGTGCACATTTATTGTAATTCCTAAAAGAATACTCATGACACTTTTCAAAGAAGAGGAGCAAACACTCTTAAAATTCATATGGAACAATAAAAATCCCAAATAGTTAAAGCCATTCTTGGGGGAAAAGGATGAGAGGCATCATTTAAACTATACAATTTAGCAGTAGTCATGGAAAATATCATGGTATTGGAATTAAGACAGATCCTCAGATCAATGGAATAGACTTGAATATTATGAGATGGACTCACAGGTATATTATCAATTAATCTTTGATAAAGTGTCAAGAAATACAAAGTGGATCAAGGAAAGCCTCTTCAACAAGTGGTGTTGGAAAACTATCCAGTTACATGCAAGAAAAAAAAAGGTGAACTCAAATCCCTCTTCATCATGGTGCACAAGGTTAAATAACAGTGGATTAAAAACCTTGATAGCAGACTTGAAATCATAAGGTACACAGAGAAAAATGTGTGCAGAACACTCCATGGAATTAAAGCTAAGTAAATGGGATTACAGTAAACTGAGACGCTTAGGATTTCTGCCATGTCTCAGAAGCATGGCAGACATCTTGGGCTTTTTCTCTGCTTTGCTTTGCTTCAGCCTGACATTCTTCTTCATCATTCTTCCCTAAGGACTCATCTTCTTCCAGGTGAGTCGTCCACCCACAGACAGTGGAAATAGCTGATTTCTGCTGTGCCTCAGAAGCACTGCAGTCTTGGGTCTTTCTCTAATTTGTTTCGGCCTGACATTTTGATCATCTTTGACATTCTTCCCTGAATTCTCCTCTTCTCCAGAGGTGAGTTGTCCTGCCCACAAAGGGTGGAGCCAGAGGAGTGACTCTCCATTTCACTTCATTATCTAAGCAGAATACTACCACAACTTGTAGAAACATCCACAACACAAGTGTGACAATGGGGAAACAATGCAGGCCAAAACCCAGGCATAGAGAATGAAGATGGCAACTATGATGAACCAAAATAGCCAACCACCTAGTTAGTCTCTCAGATATGGAGTTTAGAGAAGAAATATGGAGAATGTTCACAGAACTCAAAGAAAGCATAGATCGATTTGAACAGAACACCAATAAGAATCAAGAGGACATGAAGATAAAAATCAGAAAACTCCAAACTGAAAGAACAGGTCTGAAAAACTCAGTAGACAAATTGAAAACCTCAATGCAAAGCCTCACCAACATGGTAACAGCAGCTGAGGATAGAATCAGGGAGCTGGAAGATGAGATGCTTAACAACTCCATACAGCAGGAGATATTAGGAAAAAGCCTAAAAGCAAATGATCAGACAATGGAAAATTTACTCAAAGAATGTGAACAGATGAAAATAGAAGTCTTGAGTGCTTTCCGACAGTGAGAAACTGTAAGTGTTGCCGGTGCATGTTTTTCCACTGTCCTATCTCCTGAATCTCTTGGGAGTGGGCCGAAAGGGGCCCAGAAAAATAACTCTCCCAGAGGTCATTCAAGGGCTGGAACGCCAAGGAACTGTGTCCAACCATGAAAACCGGCTATCCACAGTATTCTGCAGAAAGGAAAGTCCCCAGTTTGTGATGTCAGGCTAAAAATATCTACGCCCACCCAGTGATTCCCGACTGAGAGAAACTGTAAGTGTTGCCTGTGCATGTTTTTCCTCTGTTCTGTCTCCTGAAACTCTTGGGAGTGGGCCGAAAAGGGCCCAGAAACATAGATTTCCCAGAGGCACCAGATGAGTAAGGCACTCCACTTAACTTTGCAGGTGCGCACTCTTTCTAACCAATGAACTCCACCACCACACGCAGAAAAAAAACACACTACAAGCGTGAAAATGGGAAAACCTCGCAGGCAAACACCATGCACAGAATATGAAGACGATAGCATGGATGACCTAAAAAATTCCAACCATCTTATTAACTTCTTGGATAAGGAGTTTAGAATAAGGAAGATGTTTGTAGAACTCAAAGATCGATCTGAACAGAATACAAAGACAGAAATCAGAAAACCCCAAACTGAAATAACAGATCTGAAAAACAAGATAGCTCAACTGAAAACTGCAATGGATGGCTTCGCCAGCAAGGTAACAGCAGTTGAGGACAGAATCGGCGTGCTGGAAGATGAGATGCAGAAAAACTCAACACAGCAGAAGAAATTGGAAAAGAATCTTAAGACAAACGATCAGGCAATGGAAAAAGTACTCAAGGAATGTGAACAGATGAAAATAGAAGTCTTTGATAAACTAAACAGAAGCAAATAAGAATCATTGGAGTCCCAGAGTCCCAGGTAGGAGATCTACAGGAAGAATCAACGTCAAAGACATCATTAAAGAGATACTCACAGAGTTAAAGACTACATGCAACCAAATCATGCATGTCCAAAGAGTACCAGCTAAAAGAGACCCAAAGAAAATCACCCCAAGACACATCCTTGTTATGATGACAAATCCCACAGAGATAGAATACTGAATGAAACAAGATCCAAAAAGGAAATTACATTCAAAGGAGCATCCCTAAGACTTACAGCAGACATGTCACAAGAAACTCTCAAGGCCAGAACACAGTGGTGGGATATTGTGACAAGACTGAATGAAATAGGTGCCTCACCAAGAATACTGCACTCATCCGACTCACGTTCAGGTTCGAAGGAAAGATACATTGTTTCATGGATAAACAACAGCTCAAAAAATTCACAGATGAAAAACCGGCATGAAAGGAAAAACTGAAAAGTCTACTTTAGGACAAGAGAGACCAACAAGCACAGCAAACTTATCTACAAAGATGACATTAAATCCTATGACAATCATCTCCCTCAATGTCAATGAACTAAATTCACCAACTAAAAGACACAGAGTGGCAAAATGGGTCAAAAGAAGAGTCCAACCTTCTACTGCCTACAAGAAACACAGCTGAATAGTCAGAACAAACATAGACTCAAAATCAAAGGCTGGAGGAAAATCATCTAATCAAACAACACCCTTAATAAAGCTGGGGTGGCCATATTAATATCTGATGACACAAACTTTATACTCAGAAAAATTGTAAGGGACAAAGATGGACACTATATACTAATCAAGTGATATGTGCAACAGGAAGAAATCAGACTATTAAACATATGTACACCCAATAGGAG
>PVKC010042231.1:0-12003 GCA_004027635.1 Crocidura indochinensis
GGTTTGGCTGCAAACCCTAAAATTAAACAATATAATGGTCAATATACAAACACACACAGAGATACTCATATAGTAAGTCCTCCCAATTGCTCTCGGTCAGCTGATTCTTGAAACATCGCTGCTTGGTTTCCACAGTTCTTAGTATTACTTGAACCAATCAACAATGATTAGGGACATCTATAGTTGCTCCCTGTGATACTTAGAGAGACTATATAATAACAGGAAGTAAACCAGGGTTCACCACGTTCAAGGAAAGTATATACCGTAACTCTTTGTTCTCCCTCTGGCTCTGTGATTTTATTTTGAGTAGAGAACTTTTATATTTGTATGTCTCCTTACTTTATAAAAGCAATCTACAGTAAGGTGTTTTACAGTAAGGAGGATAATAAGTATACTTACTAATGTTATGGTATTATACTACAATATGTTCTTTGTACAACATTTTCTCATTGTTACTATAAGCTATACTATCCCAAATAGCTATACGTTCATTATTTTTTCTATAACAGAAATTACCTATATTATTTCAATTGCATTAAAATATCTACAAAATTTACTAAGACTTTATTTGTTCTGAAAATAATAAAATATTAAACAAATAAAATAAAAAATAAAAATGAAAAGATAAAATTAAAAAATAAAAAATAAATTAAATAAAATAACAAATGAAAAATGAAAAGATAAAATTATTCTTGCCAATGGAAGAGAAAACTAAATTAACAATGATAGTTCGGGACTGAGTAATAATACAGTAGGTAAGGCATTTATCTTGCATGAAACCAACCCTGGTTCAATCTCTGGCATCTCATATGATCCCCCTTGCCTACTAGAAGTAATTCCTGAGTGCAGAATCAGAAATTATCCCTAAACACCATTATATATGGCCCCATAACAAAACAAAACAATAAAATTTTGTTTTAGAGTTAAAGTTATTTAGTGGGATGGGGACCATACCTGGCCATGGCTAGGTATATATGCTGTGAAGGTGATCAAACCAAGGTCTACTGCATGCATGCAAGACAAAAGAATTACCTCCTATATATACATATTTTCATTAACACAAAGATTCTTATATCAACAAAAAGAAAAACAAAAATTATATGATCATATCAATAAATGCAGAGAAAGCATTTGATAAGGTCCAACACTCATTCTTGATAAAAACTCTCAGCAAGATGGGAATGAAAGGAACTGTTCTCAATATAGTCAAGGCCATCTACCACAAGCCAATGGCAAATATTATTATCAATGGAGATAAACTAAAAGCCTTTCCTCTAAAAATCTGGTACAAGACAAGGCTGCCCTCTGTAACCACTTCTATTCAACATAATGCAGGAAGTACTTACCATAGTAATTAGGCAAGAAAAAACTATCAAGGGGCATCTAGATAGGAAAGGAAGACGTCAAGCTCTCACTGCTTACTGATGACATGATAATATATTTAGAAAACCTAAAAGACTCTACCAAAAAGCTTTAGAAACAATAGATTCATATAGCAAAGTGGCAGCCTACAAAATTAACACGCATAAGTCAATGGCCTTCTTATACGAATAATGATAGTGAAGAAATGGACATTAAAAAAATTCCCTTTCATGGACCAACTGGGAAATAGGCTCATCTTGTTAATAACTGATAGTAAAAACTATAGTTGCTAAGACAAAGGAGAAGAGGAGGGGCAATCTGATGGAGGTTGTAGGTTTGGAACATTAATAGTATTGTCAATCACTGTACCTAAAAAAAAAACCCAACTACAGTTATATGAGGACAGTGGGGAAGTTGTGGACACTTTAGTAGTAGGTGTTTGCAGTGATTTTGTATATCAATATAATGAATATGAATGCTATTGTAACCATATTATCTAAACTAGAATAAAATAAAATTGTAGATCTAATTTCAGTAATAACAAATTAAAATGAAAAACTATTAATCATAAAAAATAAAGCAATCCCATTTACATTAGTGCTCCACAAACACAAATATCTTGAGGTCAACTTAAATAAAGAGGTGAAGGACCTATACAAAGAAAACTACAAAAACCTGCTTCAAGAAATAAGAGAGGGGCCTGGGAGATAGCATGGAGGTAAGGCCTTTGCCTTTCATGCAAAAGGTCATCGGTTCGAATCCCGGTGCCCCATATGGTCCCCCGTGCCTGCCAGGAGCAATTTCTGAGCATGGAGCCAGGAGTAACCCCCGAGCACTGCCGGGTGTGACCCAAAAACCAAAAACCAAAAAAAAAAAAAAAAAAAGATTTATATTAAAAAATATATAGACTGGATGAAAATTACCCTGAGTTCTGCTTTTAAATGCTGGACTGAGGCTCTCTCTGGATGTGGATTACACAGAGTCTCTTGTGATGTAAAATACTCAACTTGAAAGCAGACAGTAGAATTCAGTAGAATCTCAAGCAAAGGTGGTCTGCTAATCTGCTATTCTCTCCAATTATTTTTCTGGTAGCATCGCATTTCTCTCAATATATAGGCATTATCTTTAGTTTATATAAATACATAGGATAAAACTCTGATAATAGATGAACCTTCTTATTAGTGAGTGTTTTTAGGGTTCGTCTCATAATAAAAGCATTAGTTTGAAAATTATGACACAATGGAGGGCTCAGAGGGAGATAGGAACTGCCAAAGATCAAATCCCAGTCAGTCACATGCAAGACAAAAGCCCTACTTACTGTACTTTCCTTTAACAATGAAAACAAATATTTTAGCCATGGTAGTTCTCTTATTTTTTTTTTCTGAAAGTTTCTGTTACAATTTTTTGTTTGTTTTGTTTTCTCAGTGACATTTTGAGACAATGTCCTCAGGAAGTTAAAAGTCCTTAATTTGGGCCCAGAGAGATAGCATAGCAGCGTTTGCCTTGCAAGCAGCAGATCCAGGACCAAAGGTGCTTGGTTCGAATCCGGATTTCCCATATGGTCCCCTGCGCCTGCCAGGAGCTATTTCTGAGCAGACAGCCAGGAGTAACCCCTGAGCACCGCTGGGTGTGGCCCAAAAACCAAAAACCAAACCAAAACAAAACAAAAAAAGTCCTTAATTTGTTCAGGGTAAAATACTGAGTCAAATTGGTATAGTTTGAGGTTTTTTTCTTTCTTATTTAATTTTCCACATTTCATTTCTTTTTTTTTTTTTTTATGATTTGGTACACACTGATTTACAATACTATTAATGAATGTTTTAGGCACTCAACTTCCACCATCACACTATCCACCAGAGCATTAATGGCATTTGTAGTTAAGTAGACATGTAGATATACTTAATTTGGCAGATATTTACAAATAATGAGATGCTAAAAATATTTTATTAAACTGTCACCCCTTCATTTTTTGCTTAAAAGCTTCACATTTTCTGTATAAAAATAATCCTGAAAAGGGAATTTAGATTTTTGGATCGGAAACTTTTTCTTTGTTTCTTTTTGTTTTGTTTTTGGCCAGACCCAAAAGTGCTCAGGTATTACTCCAGACTCTGCATTCAGGAATATCTCCTGGTAGGCTAGAAGCACCATGTAAGATGCCAGGTCAAACCCAGGTCAATCACCACCCTGCCTCAGTAATTCTGGGCCTGAAATCTTATTTTAAATTTGAGCCTGAAGTACCAGAGGAAATATTTTTCTCAATCTTTTTTACTCTATGTGTGATAGTTTGATTCTTCATCAATAAGAATAAAATAATTAGAGCTTACTCCATTAATAAGAATGTTTATATTAAAATATTTAAAGAAAAATATCTCGTTAGGGTTGATGTTCCATTCTGATCACAGTTAATATGCCCAACTGTAAACTGCCACTCACCCCTTTAAGAGATTTCCAGATCCTATGGCTACTTGCCCTCAGGCTTCCGGACATTGCTCTTGAGCCTTCTATTATATTTAAAGAAGAGGCAATCAATTAAACTGTTAAGTCAACTTATATTAGCAAAGCATATTTAAATATAATATACCATTGGCCTCTTTTCTTGAATCCAGAGACTTTCCAGACTGACTTAACAAAACATTCCTATGTTACTTGAAGGAGGAAGAAAGAACTGTAATAGGGAAAAAATTATTAACATACCTTTTGCCAGTGCTAATCCTTATTCATGAATGACTCTGGGAAAGATAATTAATCTCTGGGAATCTCAGCCAACTCACTCATAAAATCGGTATCAGAGTAGTTTTTTGCCTCATTGGGAGAATAAAGAGCTTGAACTAAAATTAAAGTGAGCTAGAGGAAACAAAGGGCCTGTACACAAAAAATGATAAGACATTGAGGAAAGAAATTGAAATAATAAATAATTGGAAATGTAACCTTTGTTCAAATACTGGAAGAATAAACTTTGTTAAAATAGTTCCCAGTCCATATGAGGAAAAAAGTAAAACAAATTCACACAAATATCAAAATTTCTCTCAAAATTCCAATGAAATATTTTTGTTTAGTTTTGTTTGGGGGCTACACCCAGAAGCACGCAAGGGGTTACTCCTAGCTCTATGCTCAGAAATAACTCCTGATAGGTTTGGGGGACCATATGGGGTGCCAGGGACCGAACCCAGGTCAGTCCTGGGTCGGGTGTATGCAAGGCAAAAGACCCATTCTCTGTGCTGTCACTCCAGTCCCTGAAATAATTTTTGTTTGTTTGTTTTTGGGCCACACCCGGAGGCGTTCAGGGGTACTCCTGGCTCTAAGCTCAGAAATCGCTCCTGGCAGGCTCTGGGGACCATATGTGATGCCGGCAATGGAACACATGGCCATTCCTTGTCCCATCCTAGGTCGGCCGCATGCAAGGCAAACGCCCTACTGCTGGGCTATCTCTCCGGAACCCTTAGCCCCTAAAATATTTTTATAAATATAAACATACTAAAATATCTGAAATTGAGTGAGGGCAGAGTGATAGCACAATAGGTAGAACATTTACCTTGCACGCAGAAACCCAGGTTCAATCCCTGGCATTCCATATGGTCCCCTAACCTGCCAGGAGTGATTTCTGAGAGCAGAGTAAGGAGTAACTGTTGAGCACCACCAGGTATAGCCCAAAACCAAATAAAAAGAAATCTGAACTTAGATTAAAAAATACTTAAATACATTATAAATAATACTTAAAGTTTAACATGTTTAAATTTTACCAACAAATATTTTTATCTATACTGTTAAGACTATTATGCCAATGGAGAAAATACTGTGTAAAGGTATGGTTTCAATGAATGTTTCTTAATTCTGTATTTGATTATATTTATAGTAAGGAATCTGCTAGATGTAAGTAAGCATGTATGCCATGGGGATCAGTAAATGCTATGCATTAGAATTCTTTTCTTTTCTTTCTATTTTTTTGAGAGGGGGAAACCCCAGCACATTATTGGTTCTATTGTAGGTGACTGAAATAATAGTTTGTAACAATATGATGTAGCATATTTGTAATATCTAATTTCAGAACACATCAACTCCAGACTCCAACTCCTTTCTGCTATCTGTCACTATGGACAGACATTTTGTGGAAGTCTTCATCACTTTTGGGGAGAGAACGAAAAGGATTCATTTGAGTGAGAGAAAGGGACAAAATATTTACATGCAGCACCCATAATGGAGGGGGAAGTAAAAAATATAATCTCATTAGAAAACAATGGTAGAAAATAGTAGAAAAGTTACAGTAAAGATAGATGTAAGCCTAAACAGTATTGAATATTGATGCTTAACTGGTGCATATTGAAAAATGAAATGAAAAAGAATGTTTTGTGTTTGTGAATTTTAATTATTTATATTTATATTTATTTAAAATTCATTCTTAACAAATATGCAATATACACTTTGATAACATAAGTTACCTTGCTCTATGAAAATTGAATCTCAAAAGATTTATCTTTAACCTATCAGAAACGTAGGAAATGATCCCTGAGAATGTTGTACTGGTGAATAGGGGTGTTCTTTACATGACTAAAACCAAAATACAATCATATTTATAATTAAGGTTTTTAAATAAAGATATAAAAAATGATGCCTGGAATGCTGGTATGTTGGGCAGCAAGAGCAGGATTATATGTGATTATTTTAGGGGCCGAAGTGATAGCACAGCGGTTGGCCATTTGACTTACATGTGGTCAACCCGTAAGATCTCTGGTTTGATTTCCGGCATCCCATATGGTCCCCCAACCCTGCAGGAGTGACTTCTGAGCACAAAGACAGGAGTAACCCCTGAGCAGTGCTAGATGTGACCCAAAAATCAAAAACCAAAAAAATAAAAAACAAAAACGTGATTAATTTAAAAATCATTAATGTAGCATACAACTCATACCATAAAAATTTAAATATGATTCTAAATATATGTATTTCCATCTGAAAAATTTAATATATATATTATTATTATTTGGAAGAATAACATAGGTTCATATTTGAAATAGTACAGTGATAACCCGACTTCAATAAACACTGCATGTAGACTGTAGAATTACAAGAAGAAACCACCATTCAAGAAATTGATTCTGACTAATATGATCAGCCGAGCTAATCAGTAGAGATAAAAAGAAAGTTCAGGGGATGGGAGCAATAGGACTGTGAGTAGGGCATTTGCCTTACATGTACAGTCAACCCAGGTTCAATACTAGGCATCTGTCTAGTCCCTGGAGTCTGCCAGGAGTAATTTCTGCCTTCAGAGCCAGAAGTAACCACTGAGTGCAGCTAGAAGTGTCCCCCACCAAAATAAAATTCAATATATTGGTGATTCGTCCATTTTTCTGTAAGAATAAATACTCAGGTTTAGAACTTTTAAGCATTGGTCTTATACTACAATATGATCTTTCATATATAGTCAGTATACACAGGTGACTTGATATCAGAACTCTTGACTTTTAGTTGACAAGTGTTTATTTGCAATATAAGCCCTACACAAGTTCAAGAGAATCTACTTTAAAAATAAGTTACCCGAGAAGCCTAGTAAGAGTAGTTAATTCTCATTTCTAAAGAGTGATTATTCATGATAAACCTATTAACTTATTATTGAGAAAAAGTACCTAAAGTGGAGAAAGCAGATCTCATAACAGAAGACAAAAATCAAACACATTAAAAGACATCATAAAATACAAATTTAAAGAATAGACTAAAGAGAAATTTATCTTATGATACTAATGAAGATTATAGTCACAGGATTTTATAGTTTTTCACAAGTAAGCAAAAACTTGCGAGTATTGTGTTCCTTTATTTTCCCATTATTGTGATCAATTTTTTTTTGGTTTCTATTCTACCAAAATGCAGAAATTAATCATGGATTCAGAGAATTTTATATGAATATCAAATATTTAGGTCAAATAGAAAAATATAACATGTAATAAAGTTTTATTATTGATAAACATTTCATAAACCGAATTTAAAATCAACCTATTAAGTCAAGTAAAAAGAAATGCTTTGGGGATATAAAATCTTTTTTTTTTCTTTTTTTTTGGGTTTTCGGGCCACACCCGTTTAATGCTCAGGGGTTACTCCTGGCTAAGCTCTCAGAAATTGCCCCTGGCTTGGGGGGACCATATGGGACACCTGGGGATCGTTCTGCAGTCCTTCCCTGGTTAGCACTTGAAAGGCAGACTCCTTACCTCTAGCGCCACCTCACCAGCCCCAGGGGATATAAAATCTTAATATGTATGTCTTATTGTCATTTTGTTTATTTCTGAAGAAAAAATAACAGATATCTCACTTAATCTCTATACAAAATATGTCTGTTAAAATCTCAAAACAGTGGCAGAGTTTATTTAATTGTTCTGCATTTTTTAATGAGATTTGTAAGAAAAATGTTACAGATCAGTCAGGAGCCATGCAACACACTGTAAGACAACAGTGAAAGTTAAAACAGAATGAACAGTTAACAAGCTCTTTATGGTCTTCTGTGCATCCTTTTGTTGCGCAAAAGAAATTTTGCTGAAGACTTACATGCAGGTAATAACTTAATCCTGCTATCAGTATGATCTGAGCCCATTAACAATCAGCATACTTCAATCAAGCTGAGAAGGATAACAAAAATGTTTTATTGCTTATGCAGTAGAGTCAGAATATATGAATTGAAATCTGAATTTTTCTTTTGTTCTTTGGAAGGTCACATTTGTACTATCTGTCTATACCATCTACTTTATAGTTTTAGTTTCCATTTTCTGCAATAGGTTGAAAATAATTTATCTACTTAAAGGCAAGAAAGAAGTATTATTTAAATGTTGTTATAAAGTGATTAGTATATATCCATTCACATGGCAAAAAATGTAGATTTGGGGCCAGAGAGATAGCACAGTGGCAGGGCATTTGCCTTGCATGCAGCCAATTCAGGATGGATGGTAGTTCGAATCCGGGCATCCCATATGGTCCCCAGGTCTGCCAGGAGCACAGAGCCTGTAGTAAATTCTGTGCGCCTCCAGGTGTGACCCCCAAAACTAAAAAAATGTAGATTAACAATATTGTGTAATTCAACCACAATTCATTGTAATACATAACTACATACACTGAGGCTTTTGTGTCTGTGCACTTGCTCCTTTCATATGCATGCAGACACACAAAAGCATTTTTTTCACATGTGCTTACTCCTTTATACATATATATAAACCTTATTTAACTTTTGTCATCTTTTGCTCCAATTCTGTTTATCTACTCACCCTCTGAAAGTAGTCTGTTCTTAGGACAATTTGAGTTTCATACCAGAAAATTGCAGGGATGTACAGAGAGACAAAACAAGGGAACAGAACAATTTCAAACAATGATAAACCCTTAGTCTTGGATTGCCAAATTAATAGCAAAGAGTGGGGGAAAATGTTGGAGAGGATGAAGATTAGATTGGAAGTGACATAAGGATAGTGGTGGAGCATGTAGTCAGTTTGCTGCTGGTAGTTCGCATCAATATCACAAATTTAAACACTATTTTGCGACTATATTGCCTAACCTATACTTAAAAATAAAAAAAAACAGCACAAAAAAAGAGAAACACTGGGAGGCATTTTTGAGAGGATTTTTTTTATCCAATGAAAGAAGAGAAAAAGAGGGAAAAAAGGATATAGCTAAAGCCCTCTAAAAAAAGAATGTGATTATATCTTTTCTCCACCTCGCTTCTAGCTTTAGACTTTATATTGACAAACAAAAGCATTCTTTTGCTGCTAGATAATTTGGAAGGATCAGGGTTTTAAAAACAAGAAAAGAAAGAAAGAAAAAGCTTGCTTACAGTGTTTGATCCAGTGAAGCTTCATGAGAACATAGATGAAATGTGCAATATTTAGATTCCCAGAGCAGCTGTTGCTTAGGTATTTACCTGTCTTTTGTTCAAGAATTTAGTTTGCCACCTACGGAGATCAAAGCATTGCTATTTATATTTTAAAATTCTTTTATTGTGGAAATCAATTTACTTGATGAAATCTTCAGGAAGAGAATGAAGTCTTCTTTACAAAAATATTTAGTTGAGTATATTTACTAAATTTACCCTTGTTAGTCACTAGTAAGTGGAATTTCCTAAATGCTTCACAGAAGACACCATAAGAGTAAGTTGCTTTATTGTTTCCTACATTGTAATACTACCTAGACTTTATATTAGTCAGTGACATATTATATTATTTACTTATATTGTTGTATATTATTTTTTGTCTTTAGACTTAGTGCCTGACAACATATATGTTACTTCTAAGTTTAATAGTATTTTTTTTTTGTTTGTTTTTGGGTCACACCCGGCAGTGCTCAGGGGTTACTCCTGACTCCATGCTCAGAAATCACTCCTGGCAGGCTCAGGGGACCATATGGGATGTCGAGATTCGAACCACCTACCTTCTGCATGCAAGGCAAACGCCTTTCTTCCATGTTATCTCTCCAACCCCAATAGTAATTAAATTGTATTGCTTCATTTTTACAGATGAGGAGCCCAATGTTCCAATGGATAAAATAACTAGGCCATGGTCACATTGATAGTTATTCAGACCTGTATTTTCAATCCATGACTTTAAATTCTGAAGTGTATATCCCTGCAAAGAATTTATGTTGCTTATGATTCCAATAAACATTTATTCTGTTTTTATTTGCCCCTAAAATGTGCACTTATCAGAAACAAAGTACTGTATAAAGTGCAATTTAAGTCATATGAATTTGAATGCTTTTCTTTAAAATAAGCATATCTCTCATGTTAGACTACAATAATGACCAGGACTTTAGCAAATTAGGTACAACTTAATAAGCATTTTATTACTAAAAATATGAAAGTTTCTCCAAGTACATAAAATTTTAGTTTGACAATTTCTTCTTTCCTTCCAACCTCTCTTTCTTCATATTAAGTCCCATGTTCTATGTTTAATCTCTACCTCCCAAAAGGTTTCTATATTCACTGACAACTTCGGGTAAAAAATGTAATGTAAATTTTCTCCCAAAAAACTATGATGGTTTTTGGCAATAGAATTTAGCTAAATGCAGAGATACATGATAAGAAAAGTGTAGCAATTTAATAATTGCTCTGAAGTGAAACTCAAAGAAAAATTAATGAATCAAAACATAAATTACATATTTTGTGTTAATTTCTACAAATAGGTGATAACAAAGTTACTTTATTCTTAAAATAGATGTAAAGTCAAGAATCTCTTACTTTATCTGATGAAATGTAAAGTAACAAAGAGCCAATAAATAACCCTTGTTAGTAGCTACTCTGTAGAAGAGCTAGGTTTAGCCAGAATCCAATGGAAGAAAAACAGCTCTTTAGCACTGGCCTTCATTTTTTCCTGACACAGCATTTGCGGTGTTGGCCAATATCAATTTATATAAATTGTTAGATATTTTGAGTAGCAATCATATCTAGGACCATGTAGATGATATTTAAAATTATCATTATTATAAGCCACTGAGGTAGATATTGTTATTTCAGTATACAGAGATTAGCACTATGAAATAATACTGAGAATTCAGATCCAAAATTCTGTGAGAGTATATCCACTAATAAAAACTGTTTTTAAAATTTAAAATAATTAATTGTTACTTCTGGTTGTTGTCAGATCATATTCAATTGTTCTGGAGTTAAAGTCACTTCAATGTTCATTCAAGTGTTATAGAGTGCCATACCCAAGCTATCAAGTACATGTCCTCGCTCGCATGCAAGGCATGTGTTCTTCCACTTTAAATCACATAACAGTCCCACTTTTTAACTTTCCTTGAGGTAGCACTGCATAATATAATTTTTAGTTATTTATTATTATGTTTATGCCTGAATATTACACACTAAATTAACCACTAAAATTTAATTCCATCCCTCAAAATATCATTCATCTTTTATATCAGACTTACTAATGCACCCTTTCTTTCATTCCCCCTGCTTCCTAAACATTTGATCATAGAGTCGATTTTAATTTTGCTTATCTTTTATTTATGGCTATTTCTGGCTCTGCACTCAGGAATTACTCTTGGCAGGGCTTGGGGGAACCTATGAAATGCAGTGAATCAAAGTTAGATTGCTATGCATGAAGCAAGCATCCTGCCCACTAAACTATATCTCCAACCCCAAATTGTGTTTCTTAACTGTGGCATATGTGAACAAAATCATATGGCACTTTCCTTTGTCTTATTTTACTGAGACTAATACAAATAATACCTGCTAGGTCTATCAATGTTACTATAATGACAGGATCTTATATTTTCTAAATCTTGGGAGTATTTTATTATGTATATATACACCATATCTTTTTTCTTTTTCCTTTTAATTATGTGAACAATAAGGAATAAAGAGGACAAGGTAAAGTTACAGTGGAAGGACAATCACCCAAAAACAGAGTTCTCAGAAGAAATCCCCCTGCTGACACCCCAATTTTAAACTTACAATCAAAGAATGATAAAACAAAACCCGCTACTGCGTCCTACTGGGGGAACTGTGAACTGTGGGGACTCTCTTTCTCTGCTGTTTTCTTTGCTGAATTCTTGGAGCTCCCCCCAAAGAACAGAGCCCTGAGAAGTGAATGCAGAGGTCGCTGCAAGTTGGGGCTGCCAGCTGACTAATCAGTGAGTAAGAACCGGCTGGCTAAGGAGACTCCCAATTGGAGAGCT
>PVKC010042232.1:0-11999 GCA_004027635.1 Crocidura indochinensis
TGTTCTATGTCCAAGATTATGTTGGTTCTCATCTTTCATGTTCCACACTGTCCCTTATTGAGATTGTTCCTCAAAGTCATTGATGACTGCTGTCACTCTTGTCACTGCTTGTCCTCTGCTTTGTTAGCCTTTGTTTGCTGCTCTCTCAGTTTGGAATTCCTTAACTCCTTATCTATTTGCTCATTTTCCTTTCTTTCCTGGTACTGCCATTAGTTCAAGTGTGAATGAGAGGGACAGATAGTAATTTTGCAGAAAGCGTTCAAAGGGGGATGACCCGCACTATATTTCTTCCTTGACTTTTCCTGGTTCTTAAGCCATGTGAGTCAGAATACCTACTTTTCTGCTATCTGCTAAGATGGAACATTTATCTTTCTGCGAATTGCTTTCTCCTATGACCTATTTTTATAGGTTTTCTACCTCCATATAATAGTCATTTCCATTATCTATAGGACAGGCTAACCCTTAGGATGTTGAGATTTTAAATGCCTAATTAAATTAATTAGATTACCTCACACCTCTTTGCTTCTCTGCCTTCATTCAACAATTGCACTGAAATTAGTTATTTCACACAAGCAACATTTAAATGAAAACTTTTATCCAAATTATCTTGAGAAACAATAGATTCATTGAGTTTCTAGGACAAGAGACTGGATTGCTGGAAGTTATATTTTAGGCTTTCTGAATATTATACTTAGTGGACAAACAGATATTCAACAAGTTATTTCATTGGCCTGTGATTGAAATAAACATTATGTAGAGGAAAAACACAGGATAATAAAAAATCAGCAGATCACAATGGAAATGCCTTGTGGAATTTTCAATGGGGAAATAAAATCTCATCTGAGAAACTAAAATTTATCAAAAAATTAGTTACATAAAATTTGGTATACATTAAGTATAAGGAACCAGCAGATTAAAAAAAAAGAAAAGAAAGATTTTCTATAGTAAGATAAATCACAGAAGAATCTTTGAAGGGCAATTATAACAGTGATCATTTGGGAAAGACATAACATTAAAGATCCTATTATATTAAAAGTAAAAAATTTATATAGATCAGAAATGTTATATAAATATCTCTGAGTTCAAACCTT
The DNA here is from genome assembly GCA_004027635.1 of Crocidura indochinensis. NCBI lineage: Eukaryota > Metazoa > Chordata > Mammalia > Eulipotyphla > Soricidae > Crocidura > Crocidura indochinensis. Next base: position 1,092 of record PVKC010042232.1, read on the forward strand.
TTTCTTTATACAAACCTGTTTTCTTTATACATTTATTGTTGGACACAAAGGAATTCCCATATTGTGGTTACTGTGAATAGCACTGCTATTAATATGGAAGTATAAATATTTCTTTGAGGTTGAACTTTGCTGGAACTCAGATGCCAGCACTCCTATCTACCTGTCTTCTGTGCTGTGCTGCATTCTCAGCCTGATTTCATCCTGTGTGTGGCTCATCTGCGGACAACTAGCCTTCCCTGGAGGTGAGTTTACACGCCCAGAAAGGGATGAGCCAGAGAAGAGCGCTGGGCACACCATTTAGCCAATGAATGCAACCACAAAACGTAGAAAAACCCACAATGCAAGTGTGACAATGGGGACACATTGCAGGTCAGTGCCAGACATAGAGAATGACGATGGCAACTCTGATGACTTGAACCTGACCAACCAACTACTCAGTCTCTCAGATAAGGAGTTTAGAGTCGCAATATGGAAGATGTTCAGAGAACTCAAAGAAAGTATAGAAGAGAACACTAATAAGAATCAAGAGAACATGAAGATAGAAATCAGAAAACTCCAAACTGAAATTTCAGGTCAAATAGCAGTTCTGAAAAACTCAGTAGATGAATTGAAGAAAAACATGGTTGATCTTTCCCATGGGTTAACAGTAGCTGAGATACAATTAGTATACTTGAAGATGTGATGAATAACATTTCCATACAGCAGAAGAAATTGGGAAAAAAAACCTTTAAGAAAAAAAAATCAAACAATGGAGAAATTACTCAAAGAATGGGAACAGATGAAAGTAGAAGTCCATGATAAGCTCAGCAGAAACAACTTAAGAATCATTGGAGTCCCATAGACCCAGGAAGAAAATCTCCAGGAAGAATCAACGGTCAAGAACATCATTAAAGAGAAACTATCAGAGCTAAAGAATACATGCGATCAAATCCTGCATGCCCGAAGAGTACCAACTAAAAGAGACTCCAGAAAAAAACACCCCAAGACACATCCTAGTCACAATGACGAATCCCACAGATACAGAATTATGAAAGCAGCAAGATCGAAAAGAGAAATTACATTCAAGGGAACATCCTTGAGATTTACTGCAGACCTGTCACCTGAAAGACTTAAGTCCAGAAGGCAGTGGTGGGACATAGTGACAAAATTCAATGAAATAAATGCTTTGCCTAGAATACTGCACCCAGCAAAACTCACCTTCAGGTTTGAAGGAACAATACATGATTTCACAGACAAACAACAGCTCAGAAACTTTATAGACTCAAAACCATTCTTAAAAGAAAAACTGAAAGGCCTACTTTAAGACAAGACTGACCAACAGACACACCAAACTTCAATATAAAGATGCCACTAACTCCCAGGACAATTCTTTCAATGTCAATGGACTAAAAGCACCATTTAAGAGACACAGAATGGCTAAATGTATCAAAAAACTTAATCCAACCTTCTACTGTCTACAAGAAGCACAACTGAATAGTCAGAACAAACAGAGACTCAAAATAAAAGGCTGGAGGAAAATCATCTAAGCAAACAACACCAATATAAAAGCTGGAGTGGCCATAATAATATCAGATGATACAAACTTTATACTTAGGAAAGTTGTAAAGGACAAAGATGGACATTTTGTTTTAATCAAGGGATACATACAGCAGGAAATCACTCTCCTAAACATATATGCACCGAATGAGGGGCCAGCAATATATTTAATAAAATTGTTGACAAATCTGAAAAATAATATCAATAACAACACGATAATTGTAGGACACCTCAACACAGCATTGTCAACACTTGACAGATCAACCAGACTGAAACCCAACAAGAATATACTAGACCTGAAAAGAGAAATGGATGAAAGAGGCCTTTCTAGAAGATATATACAGGACACTCCACCCCCAGAAGCCTGGATACACATTCTTCTCTAATGTGCATGGGGCATTCTCCATGATAGACTAAATGCTAGCACATAAAACATACCTCCATAATATCAAGAGGATCGAAATTTTGCAGGCTATCTTCGCTGACCACAAGGCCTTAAAATTATATGCGAACTACAAAGAGACACAGAAGAAAAACTTTAATACTTGGAAGTTAAACAGCCTAGTACTGATCAGTGTGTTCGAGATGAAATCAAAGAGGAAATCAAAACCTTCCTGAAAACAAATGACAATGGAGACACAAACTATCAGAACCTATGGGACACAGCAAAAGTGCTACTGAGAGGAAAATTTATAGCTTTGCAAGCACACACCGGAAAGAAGAGGAGGCTTACCTGAATAGCTTAATGACACAGCTCATAGAATTAGAAAGTGCTCAACAAAAGGACCCAAAAAAGGGAGACAGAAGGAAATAACAAAGCTGAGAGCAGAAATCAATGAAGTGGAAGCCCGAAAAACAATCCAAAGATCAACGAAAGCAGAAGTTGGTTCTTTGAAAAAATAAACAAGATTGATAGATCACTGGCAAAACTAACAAAGAGAGAGAGAAACTTGATAATTCGTATTAGGAATGAAAAAGGAGAGATCACTACAGATCTGGCGGAGATTCAAAGGGTAATCAGAAACTACATTGAGAAACTCTATGCCACTAAAATGAGAACCTGGAAGAAATGGATAAATTCTTGGACTCTCATAATCTTCCATAGTTGAATGAAGAGGATGTAGCATATATAAACACACCCATCACTATTAAGGAAAATAAGACAGTAATCAAATGTCTGCCAAAAACAAAAGCCCAGTCCCAGATGGATTTACTAATGAATTCTTACAAACCTTTCAAGAGGAAATACTACCAATCCTGGCAAGACTCTTTCATGAAATGTAAAAAACAGGAACACTTCCAAATGTTATGAAGTGTTATGAAGCCAACATCACTTTGATACCTAAACCAGACAGAGATGCTACCAAAAAAGAAAATTACAGACCAATATTGCTGATGAATACAGATGCAAAGAACAAAATCCTGACAAATAGGATTCAATGCCTCATTAAGAAGATCATCGGGGCCCGGGAGATAGCATGGAGGTAAGGCATTTGCCTTTCATGCAAAAGGTCATCGTTTCGAATCCTGGTGCCCCATATGGTCCCCCATGCCTGTCAGGAGCAATTTCTGAGCATGGAGCTAGGAGTAACCCCTGAGCACTGCCAAGTGTGACCCAAAAACCACAAAAAAAAAAAAAAAAGAATATCATCCACTATGATCAAGTAGGTTTCATCCCAGGAATGCAAGGCTGGTTTAACATTTGTAAATCTATCAACATAACACACAACATCAACAAGAAGAAAAATAAAGATCACATGATCATATCAATAGACACAGAGAAAGCATTTGATAAGGTCCAAAATTCATTCTTGATCAAAACTCTCAGCAAGATGGGAATGGAAGGAATTTTTCTCAATATAGTTAAGGCCATTTGCCACAAGCCAGAGGCAAATATTGTCCTCAATGGAGAAAAACTAAAAGCCTTTCCTCTAAATTCTGTCACAAGAAAAGGCTGTCTTCTTTCATCACTCCTATTCAACATAGCAGTGGAAGTACTTGCTATAGCGATTAGGCAAGAAAAAGATATCAAGGTAATCCAGGTAGACAAGGAAAAAGTCAAGCTCTCGCTGTTTGCAGATGACAGATACTCTACTTAGAAAACCCTAAAGTCTATACCAAAAAATTCTAGAAACAATAGACTCATATAGCAAGGTGGCAGGCTACAAAATTAACACTGAAAAATCAATGGCCATTCTATTCACCAATAGTCATAAGGAAGAAATGGACATTAAGAAAACAACCCCATTCACAATAGTGCCAAACACACTCAAATATCTTGGAATCAACTTGACTAAAAATGTGAAGGACCTATACAAAGAAAACTAAAACTCTGCTCCAAAAAATAAGAGAGGATACGCGGAAATGGAATCACATAACCTGCTCATGGATTGGCAGGATTAACATCATTAAAATGCCAATATTCCACAAAGCATTGTACAGGTTTAATGCGATCCCTCTTAAAGATACCCATGACATTCTTCACAGAAGTGGATCAGGCACTTTTGAAATTCATTTGGTACAATGAACATCCTAGAATAGCTAAAACAATCATTCGGAAAAAGAATATGGGAGGAATTACTTTCCCCAACTTTAAACTGTACTACAAAGCAATAGTTATCAAAACAGCATGATATTGGAATAAAGACAGGCCCTCAGATCAGTGGAATAGGCTTGAATACTCAGAGAATGTCCCCCAGACATACAATCACCTAATTTTTGATAAAGAAGCAAGATCCTAAATGGAGCAAAGAATGCCTCTTCAACACGTGGTGTGGGCACAAGTGGCTAGCCATTGCACAAAATTGAACTTAGACCCCCAGCTAACATCATGTACGAATGTAAAATCCAAATGGATTAGACCTCAATATCAGACCTGAAACCATAAGATATATAGAACAACACGTAGGGAAAACATTCCATGACATTGAGACTAAAGGCATCTTCAAGGAGGAAGCTCTACTCTCCAAGCAAGTGAAAACATTGATTAACAGATTGGAATATATTAATATGAGAAGCTTCTGCACCTCAAAAGAATTAGTTCCCAGGATACAAGTGTCCCCAACTGAGTGGGAGAAACTATTCACCCTATACCCATCAGATATGGGTCTATTCTCCAATGCACTGACAGAACTTAACAAGAAAAAAAATCTAATTTCATCAAAAAAATGGGGAGAAGCAATGAGCAGACGCTTTGATAAAAAAAGAAATACAAATGGCCAAAAGGCACATGAAAAAATGCTCCTTGTCACTAATCACTAGGGATGATTATGAGGTACCACTTCACACCAGAGAGATTGGCACACATCACAAAGAATGAGAACAAGCAGTGTTGGTGGGGATATGGAGAGAAAGGAACTCTTATCCAATGCTGGTGGGAATGCAGTCGAGTTCAATCTTTATGGAAAGCAATTTGAAGATTCCTCCCAAAACTGGAAATCGAGCTCCCATATGACCCAGATATACCACTCCTAGTAATATACACTAGGAACAAAAAATACAATACAAAAATCCCTTCCTTATACCTATATTCACTGCAGCATTATTTACCATAGCAAGACTCTGGAAATAGCCAAGATACTCTTCAACAGATGAATGGCTAAAGAAACTGTGGTACATATACACAATGGAATATTATGCAGCCGTCAGGAGAGATGAAGTCTTGAAATTTTCCTATACATGGATATACATAATATATATATTATGTATATACATTATGTATATATATTATGTATATATATAATATATATATTATGCTGAGTGAAGTAAGTCAGAGAGAGAGAGAAAGACGCAAAATGGTCTCACTCACCTATGGGTTATAAGAAAAATGAAAGACATTCTTGCAATAGTAATTTTCAGACACAAAAGAGAAGAGTGCTGTAAGTTACAGCTCACCTCATGAAGCTCACCACAAACAGGGATGAGTTTTGTTAGAGAAATAACTACATTTTGAACTATCCTAATAAAGAGAATGTACGAGGGATATAGAAAGCTTGTCTATAGTACAGGCGGGGTTGGGTGGCAAGGAGGGAGATTTGGGACATCGGTGATGGGAATGTTGCACTGGTGATATGTGTTGTTCTTTACATGACTGAAACCCAAACACAATCATTTATGTAATCAAGTTGTTTAAATAAAATAATGAAAAAATATTTCTTTGAGACAATAATTTTGTTGAGATTACTAGATACTATGGTAATTCTATTTTTCAATTTCTTTGTAAATTTTCATATTGTTACTCTACCAGATTATATTCCTGTCAGTAGTATACCCTGATACTTACTTTAAACTTAAACCTGCCAATATTTTTGTATTTAATCTTTTTTAATAGCTGTAATATATGTGGGATAATATACAGTGATTTAGGTCTCCATTTTATGTTTTTTTATGATGCTTAACACTGTTTTGTTCGTTTGTTTAATGGGCCACAGCCTGTGATGCTCAGAGGTTACTCTTGGATATGCATTCAGAAATAACCCTGGCTTTGGGGGACCAATGGGATGCTGGAGGTCCAACCAAGGTCCTTCCTGGGTCAGCCACGTGCAAGAGCTATAGCTCTGGCCCCCGTTTTAACTATTTTTAAAGTATGTATAGAAAACTATGGTTCTTTTGAAAATGTATGCCATTATATTTGTAATACTTTATGTTATTCTATTTGTTAGTATTTTTATATTTAAATATATGAATTTATTGTGAATCTAGGTTCTTACTCCCTTATTAAATATTAGTTTTCAAGTATTCTTACAATTTAAAGTGTGTATTTTCATTTTGTTTATGGGATTCTTTGCTGTCTAGTAACCTTTATGTAGTCCCATTTCTTTCTCATTACACATTTTGCTTTTGCTTTTGGTATATATGAAATGTTATTGCCAAGAGCAAAGTCAAATTGCTTTAACTCTATGTTTTTACTTTTAGGTCTTACATTTAAATATTGAATCCTCTGTGAATGGATTTTTATGATAGTGCAAGATAGTGATGCAATTTACTATTTTTGTATTTGTGTTTTCCAACATGATCTTTTAAAGTAGTTATACTTTATTATATATTTTATCACTTTGTCAAAATAAATTGACTTTATATGAACGCGTTTACTTCTAAGCTCTCAATTGTCTTATCAGTACTGACCAAAGTGTCTGTTTTATTAATGCAAGTAGAACATCATTTTTTGACTGTATGATGTAGTTAGAAATCTACCGCAATGACTACACATTTGTTATTTTTCTCAATCGCTTTAGCTATTCATAGCATTTGTTATTATGAATGTCAGAATTTTTTCTTTTCCTTTCCAAACACCATTATTTTGATAGTGATGACTTTAGTCAATGATAATTCTTTCATCTGATGTTGTTGGTTAGGAAAGGCTCCTCTTGGCAGTAAATTTCAATAAGTAATAAAACCAAGAAATGTTTTGGAGAGACAAAGCCAAGAAATGTTTGCAAAGATAAGATAAAATCTGAAATAGAATCATTATTCTGCCAGTTCACGATCAAGGCCAATAATTCAAAACAGGTCAGGAGCCCTTCTATGACTGAGAGAATGAAGAGACTGCAAAAGTTAAAAGTCTTTGTTCTCGACAAATTTCTAGCCATAAACCTCTGACCTACCTCTGGAAAGTAAGGAGGGACATATAACTGTTACCCAAAGTACCTCAGATAATTTTATTTTACAGTTGTCCTACTTTGTGTACATAACTTTTTAATTTGATCTTCTAAGGGCTCCACTCTTTCTAGGGAAACTTCAATTTTCACAAGAACTTGTATCCTACATCACTAATACTCATTGTTTTGCCCTTTGTATTTCTTTGAAATTATTTTGCTATGTAAAACAAAATACCTATGTCCAGTGTGGAGGTTGGCACTGAAAAGTAAGAATCTTTCCTGACAAGTAATGATCTCTAAAAATCCAGGTGGCAGGAATAAATTCCCATTTCATGGAGATTAGATAGGGCTTTGAGTTTCATCTGGCATTTCCCGAAGTGAGGTTGGAACGGATTTTGTGTCCATGCCATGACGGAGCTATTGTGAAACTATTTTCCCAACTTTCCCAGCACCTTCCCAGCTACAACACATTATGAATGCAAAAAAGATTTCTATTTGTTTTATATTGTGAAAAGAAAAAAATATATAGTCATTTAAAAATAGTGTCAGGGTTGTCATACTGAAAATAGTGCTTATTATCTGAAATGAGCCAAAAGGTATTTGGACTAGGTTTCAGGAACCTTTGAGAACCTAGAAGTAAAAACATGTTCTGAAAAGAAAGAAACTGATGATTAGGAACTTTATGCCAGAGAACAGACACTATAACCAATTGTCTGTGTAAAAATAGATTGTTAACAAGATCTATGTTTATTTAACAAGTTATCTAATTTTTCTGTTTTCTGCCTATAACATTCCAAAAATTGCTCTTCTTTGTACAGCTTCTTGAAATTGCTTGGGTCAGACTGAAATTCCTTAATCAGAAATAAATGCTTAATGGTATCTCTTTTTTTAATGTTTTATTTTGAGGTTATGTTTTCAGCAAATAGTTCATCTATTTTGTTAAATCTATTGTTAAATCTTTCCTTTAATATTATTTTGTCATTGGATTGTGTTTTTTTAATAATCAATGGTTACATAGGTATGTATATACATGGTTTTTCTATGACTCAAATTTACCAAAACCATTTATTCATTTTTGAGTAAAAATTGCTTTTCACATATTTATAAATCATGTCATCTGTGATACAAAGGATATTACTTCTTCCATTTTGATTTTGATAATCCCCTGGGGAGAATTTCTACCAGCTCCTAGATGTCTGCTAAATTAAAAGCCTGGCCCTTAGGCAGCAGCTTTTAAAGTATGTATAGATAAATCTCTTTTAAGGAAAGGCTTGGAGAAGGGAAATTTTGCCTGCTTCCTCAGTACTGAGCCCTGGAGGGGTAGTCATGTGGAGTTCTTATGTTTCCATTAAAATGGCTTCATTTTTTGCTATGATTTTATAGATGTAGATATACAGATTTTTGATTTTCAGAACTCTTCATTTTTGGGAGTTCATCACTTATGGGAATCTCAAAAGTTGAACTTCTGCATTTGGGGTCCAAATCATTTACTCCATAAGAAGTTTGTTGGTTGTTTTTTTCTCCCCTTTTTTGTTTAAGTTAGATTGGTTTTTTGTGTTTTATATTTGGCATCCCAAGCGTGCTCAAAAGAACTAGGAACCTATATGCAGTCTTTGGCCATTTGCATGAGAGCTACATGAGGAACAGAGACAAATGATAATTAGACATATTTATACCAAGGATTACCCAGTCACCCCTGTGCTTTTGAATTCTCTAACACTGTACAGAGTGATACTCTGGGAGACCATATGAAACTAGGGATCAAATCTGAGTAAGTATGCGTATGAGATGTGTAATACCTTAACTCCTATGCTATCTTTATACCCCAAGTTTTTGGATTTTATGGTAAGAATATGTCAGTCTTTCAGGATCTTTTTTTAATTATTACATATTATAGATATTTCCAGACTGATAATTATAGTTGCTTTTGAATAAATGTTTCATTATAACTTTATGCAAAAGTATTAGAATTGGTCTCTGAGTCATATTATATTTTGTTCTTTTGAGAAACCACCATATTTTTGTCTATAGAACCAAGCACATTCCCATCTATGGAGAATCACATCCACAAAACACTACTGTTTCCAAATACTAGATGTCAAAAGCAAACACTGGTTGTTTTGACTTATGCCATTCTCACTAGGGAGTTGTTTCATTCTGGTTTTGATTTGCTAGTAAGTGAAAATAAACACAACTTTTATATGTCTACTGGCCATCCACATATCCTCTTTGTGTTGGTTCATCTTTACAAATTTTATTTCATGAGGTTATTTGTTTCTGTTTTGCTGTTGATAAGCTTTTAAAGTTTTTATATGCTATTTATTACCCCCTTTATCTAATTATTGTATACAAATATTTTCTCCCATTCAGTTGGGTGTCTATTTTACATCATTTAGTTTTACTTGTAAATTTTTTTAAATCTGGTATAGTGCTATTTGTTTGTTTTTTTTTTTGCTATCTTTGCCAGTGGGATCAAATAATTGAAAAAGACTCTGACATCCATATCCTCATTATAGTTTATGTGTTTTGTTATAATCTCAAGAACCTAAATCTACATTTTGTGCGTGATGTGAGATAATTAACAAATATTTTCTTCTGGTTATCCAGTTTTACTAGTACCTTTTGTTGAAGAGGCTTCCTTTGCTCCATTTGTTTTACTCAGCTCTTTGTCATGGATTACCATTCTACTTATGTATTTGAGGATTTAGCTCAGAGATCTCAATCTTATTTTTATAAGAATCTATCTTTATTTTAGTATTACACTATTTTGATTATTATAGGTCTTCACTGCTATTTAACAGCAGGAAATATCATTTTTACCCAGAACTGTTTTGGATATTCAGGAAGTTTTATGATTTCATACCAATTTTAGTAGAATGTGTTCTAAGTACTTGAAGAAATTCATTGGCATTTTAAAGGAAATCACTTTGACTAAACAATGTGATAGGTAGGAATACCATTTTGGAAACATTATTGCTTTTGTTTCATGAGTATGATTTTTTTCTTTGCTGTAAGCATTTCCTTTTTGTCTCCTATTTCTTCCAACAGTCCCATAGTGTTTAATTGAGCTATTTGACTTTTTTTATTAAGTTGATTATAAGGTATATGAGATTTTTGTTTAGTTTTATTTTGGGTCCATATATGCTATTCAGGAGTTACTCTTACTCTGCACAAAGGAATATCTCTTGGAAGTCCTCAGTTAATCATATGGTATGCTGTGGATCAAACCCACGTCAGCCACTTGCAAGGCTAGAACCCTATCCACAGTGCTATCTCTTTATTCCTAAGTGATTTTTTCTTTTTTGGTTTATTTTCAGTTTACCATTTGTTAACAGAAACTCAATTCATATTTTTGTATTCCATTCTGTAGAATGCTATTTTTATGTACTAGTATATTGAATAAGAGCAGTGTCTGACTTACTGTGAGCAGGCAGGAGAGCACAGAAAGTGGTGGGACAACTTTCTAGTTGTGAAGTCTGTAATGTGATTTCCATTTGCAGAGGTGATGTTTGCTTGCCAGTAGTCATATATTAATTAGCAAAGCTTGGATCTTTTTGTCTTTCTGGACCAAAGGGTTATTAGTATAAATAGTTTTGTTATAGTATTTGCTAAAGATGGGTAAAATTCGTCTTAGAAATTTGCCTTTCAGATCTGTTATAATGAGGAGTGAGATACAATATGACGTCCAGGATATTTTTGGTTCATAAAATTGTGAGATATTGACAAAATATTGCATGCTAGATATCTGACCCATTTATACCATAACTTGTCTTTG
>PVKC010042233.1:0-11997 GCA_004027635.1 Crocidura indochinensis
TTTTTTTTTTTTTTTTTTTGGTTTTTGGTCTTTGGGTCACACCCGTCAGCGTTCAGGGGTTACTTCTGGCTCAATGCTCAGAAATCGCTCCTGGCAGGCGCAGGGGACCATATGGTATGCTGGGATTCGTACTACTGATCTTCGCATGAAAGGCAAAAGCCTTACCTCCATGCTATCTCTCCAAACCCTAATTCTGGCTTCTTAAACTGCAGGCCATGCTCCAAAATTGACTAAAATATGTGAATATGAGATCCACAGACTACTAAAAATTTGCTTAAAAGAGTTTAGGATTATTTATTAGTAAATGATTGACTTCATACACATTTGATGTATCTAGAAACCTATGTTTATATAAAAATTAATAAGGTGAAAATTTAATACTGAAAGTCCAACAGAAGTATAGAAAACAATGAAAAAGTGGTACAGAAGTCTAAGAAGCTCAATGAACAGAAATAATACAAAGGTTTAACAAACATCAAATGGCCACATAAATACTCTGACTTTAATAAAACCACTGTGAATAAAACTATTATAAAATAATATTTTAACTTATTTTCTGATAATTTAATTTTTATTGTGTTGTCACAGTAATATGAAGTAAAATGGTTTATGCCAGCTAAGGGGCTGTTAAAGTGAGTGTAAACATTGAGTGTAAATGTTGAGTGTAAACTGTGGATTGGTGGAGAGAAGGTCATATTAGTGGAATTATTATTGAGACAATGAATGCATGAAACAATTATATTCTGAACAACTTTATAAATAGTGGTATTCAAATGAAAAATAATTAAAGAGATAAATGTATCTGCTGAAAAGAAGTCACAATAGAGACAATTTAAAACGCCCTGCTTTAAATGATCGATTCATTTTATGCAAATTACTTTTAACCCTATAAAAATATGAGGTCATATATATATATGGTTTGGGGCCATACCCGTTGATGCTCAGGTTATATTTTTAAAGTATTAATATTGGGTTCCTTAAAAATATTTTTTCAAAGCCAGGTGTAGCATCATTAAATTAAAGTTGCAGAATATCTCACAAGAGGTAAATATTTAAATATAGCATCATAAATATTAAGACCACAATTGCATTATGACACATATGTTCTTAGTGTTTATAAACTATTTACTTAAGTAATGAAAAGAGGAGCTACTCGAAGTGGAATAAAATATTTATTTATAAACATTTGATGTAGAGTCATTCTGAATGCATAAAAACTATTAACTATTTAATGTGGCCCCAGGAAATACCAGCAGTACAAATATGTTATTTATTCCATGCATTATTATTAAGTATATCTCTGGATGTTAAAATATCAAAAATATTATTGCATTTAAAACATTTTACATAAACTGGAGTTGATTATGTTATTATTTTGGCAGCAACTAAAACATAAATACAAAAATATAGAATAATGGTCATGCACTTGCCTTACATACTGCCAACCTGACCATATCTCCTGTTCCCCAGAATCCATCAAAGAAGGAAGTGTTCTTTATATGACTGACACCCAAATACAAATCTGTTTTTAATCAAGGTGCTTAAATAAAGGTATTATATATATGTATATATACAGGCATATATATAATACCTTTATTTATATATAATTATATATAAGATATATATTATATAATATATTATATATAATTTATAGATATTATATATAATATATATTATATTATATATTATATATATAACTACTGCATAACTATGTAGACACTCAACATGCTCTGCAGAAAGGTAGTGGAAAATGCTATACTGTATATACAACAACATATAAATAGAAATCAAAGTACAAATTTAAATAATTCGACTAATTAATTAATATTGAAATGAAAGTAATAAGAAATAGATAAGTAAGCAACAATGAAATTCTGGTATGTATGACACAATCAAATCAATTCATGATATCTAGACAAAATTGAAACTATAATTTATATATAGTGAATATATAAATTATAATATATAATTTATTATATATTTATATAAATTATATTATACATATAATTTTGGTTTTGACTTAAAACCAAAATAAAATTCTAATTAATTAACTAACAGACTCCTGAATACTACATAAGCACTCCATTATTAAGATAAAAAGATATTCTATTGAAAGGAAGAAAATATACTCATATCATCCATCATATAAAAGGTCTGATAACCAGAACATATAAGGCACTCAACAAATTCAACAACAGAAAAAAAAAACATTTTAAATGGAGAAAATGACTTTTATATTGTTTTAGAATTTCTCAAAACTTCAACGAACTCACTACATATATTTCTTTATGTCAAAATAATGATTAACTAAAATACAGTGCTCATTATGTGGAAAATTGTTCTATGTGTCCTTGGCATGTGTATTTTGATTTTCATTTGTATTCCACTGATATTATTACCATTTTCCTAAAATAGCAACTAAGATCTGAAAAATATCCTTTCACAGTTCACATACAAATTACATCTCTGAATTCTAAAGAGATAAAAACATTGTCTTTTATTTTTTCTCTCTTTTGTTTCCTTAATTTTCGGAACTTTCATGAGCCACAGAAGTATAGCCATATCTATAATGTTTTGAAAATTCCTGAAGCTTCTGTTAATATAGATGTATTATGAAATATAAATTATAGTTTCAATTTTGTCTAGATATCATGAATTTATTTGATTGTGTCATACATACCAGAATTTCATTGCTGTTTACTTACCTATTTCTTCTTACTTTCATTTCAATATTAATGAATTTGTCAAATTATTTAAATTTGTGCTTTGATATTTCTATTTATATGTTGTTGTATATAAAGTATTGAATTTTCCACTACCTTTCTGCAGAACATGTTGTGTGTCTACATAGTTATGCACTAGTTATGAAAAAACTAATTTATTAACAAAGTAAACAGTGTTCAGTATATTCCATCTTCTATGGGTTCCATAAATTGTCATTTTTTGCTAAGAACTAGACAAATTGAAATATTAAAAATATAGGAACATATTTATGCATTTTACTGAAACTATTTCCATGATTGATTTAAAAATCATTATGAAGTGATAAAGAATGCTTATACAAGATTATTACACATAACTCTTGCAAGCTACTGGCATTATAGATAAATCACTCATGGAAGAAAAAGTTCATAAATAAACTCAAACACCACATGAAGTCTAAATGTTCCTGCAGATGTTATTGTTAAATTTTGACACACAGCAAGTCTAGTGAATCCTGATGTTTCTTGCTCTGATATTTTCCATCTTTCAGGCCATCAAATCTTCTTCTGGACCAAAGCAACGTTGACATCACTACCTTCCACACAACAGGTGACTGGCTTAATGGTGTCCGGACAGCCCAGTGCAAGGATATTTTCACAGGCGTGGAGTACAGTTCTTGTGATACCATCGCCAAGATTTCCACAGAGTAAGATCATGCTTTTAAGCCCTTCTGATTGATTTTAAAAAGTCTAGGAAACATGCATGTTTTTGATTAATTTAGTATAGGCAATAGCTAGATCTATGACAATGATTGCTCCCCAATGTCACTAGACTAAAACTCTTTGTTTACTAAACCTTCTGAATTGATATGTATCATCAGTATATCTCTCATTGAGAAGTGTCTTCAATGAACCATGTCCTTTCTAAAATAAATAAACATATAGAGACCTGTATCCAACTTGACAGAAACAAATTTCTTACTTAAAACTTTAAATAAAGTAGTATGCTTAGTAAATTTCAATAATTGTGATTTTGTGTAGATTCCAAGCAAAATATAACCTCTGTAGGAAGGGAAGATGGCTAACTAAGTCCATGTAAGGGGGGTGTATTATAGTCTGAAAGAAACTTTAACAGTCACATAATGAAAATCATATATCACTTCTATATTATATACCTACTCTTTGAGGGTTATCATGTTAGAAAAAGGAAGTGATTAATAAGCTAAACATTCTTTTTTACTTTTCATTTTCTCTTTGGGCCACACATGGTGGTGCTCAGGATTTACTCCTTGATCTGTCCTCAGAAGTCACTCCTGATAGGCTCCAGGACCATATGGGATACTGGGGATTGAACCTATGTCTGTTCCAGGTTGGCTGTGTGCAAGGCAAATGCCTCACTGCTGTACTATTGCTATGGCACCTAAGCAAAATTTACTTCAGGAAACATAGTCAATTAGAATTTTTAAATAACTAATCATTGATTAATACTTTTTTTTATGAATTCCTGTATTAAAATGCAATAGAATTCAAATACCCCCAGGGTAGTTTATTGATCTGAATAATCCATTGGCTTAAATGAAAATGTTTTGTATAATAATAAATATATATCCAGTAAATATTCACTAAAATGTATCTTAATTCAAAAGATAAAGTAATTTGGAATTAGAAATTTAGTTACAGGGGCCGGGCAGTGGCATTGGAGGTAAGGTGCCTGCCTTGCCTGCGCTAGCCTAGGACGGACCGTGGTTCGATCCCCCGGTTTCCCATATGGTCCCCCAAGCCAGGAGTGACTTCTGAGCACATAGCCAGGAGTAACCCCTGAGCATCACTGGGTGTGCCCCCCCAAAAAAAAGAAATTTAGTTACTAAAACCATATTACTCACTTCTCTCAAAAATAATTTATTTTCTTACTAATGTGACTGTACCATTTTTTTTCTTTTTTTTGGTTTTTGGTTTTGGGGCCACACCTGGTGACACTCAGGGGTTACTTCTAGGTATATGCTCAGAAACTGCTTCTGACTCTGGGGACAATATGGGACACCCGGGATCAAACCACTATCTGTCCTAGGCTAGAGTGACCAAGGCAGGTGCTTTACCACTTGTGCCACCACTTATGCCCTATGGCTTCACTATTTTTAAAGTTTACTCAAGTGACATTTCTTCACTTTATAGATAATTTAAATTATTTCTCTTAGCCTTAGATCATAGAATTTTGGTATGTTACTAGATGACAAAGTTACAATGCCATTCTTAGTCCTAAATCGTAACTTAGAGGAGTTCTGGTGGTCTTAGTGTTGTTCATAGTTTCCAAAGACATATAATTGTCATTATTTAATTTTTTTCTGGAGAGAGTTGCAATGTGATATCATGAATTTGCCCTAAGTACATTTTTTAAGTAGTAAGTAAAAAACCATCCCAAAGGGATTAGTTATCTTGATTGATACATCCAAAGTATGTATTTTTTTTGCCAAAAGTAAGCTATTTACTGCCTATAAGGCCTTGTTCATATAAGTCTTACAATCCAACCTATATTTGAATATTTATATGTTATCAAGTATTAAATGTTAGTGATTTTTGTTGTTTCTATATCAATAATTTAAAGTGTGATTATAAAGCAATGAATTGGACATCAAGACCAACCTAAACATAACTAATAGATAAAATGTCTAACAAATAGATAAAGTTTAATGTTTGTAGTATAATAATTCAATTAAACTTTCTGCAAAGTAACAAAAATAACCTATAGTAAGAGCATAACATCATTAATACAGAAGAGAATTTGTTCTTAAAAGATAAAATTAGGACAGAGTAATATAATGGATATCGCATTTGCTATGTATGTGATCAACTGGGGTTCAATCTGTGGCTTAACATATGGTACTCTTGCACTGCCAGGCATAATTCTAGAGTGCAGAGTAGGAGTATTCCTGGAGTATGATAAAAAATAAATAAAAATAAACTTGCTATATGTTATGTTACACTTTTTAATGTGGGAAGTTCTATCTATCTCTCTATCATTTATCTATGTATCTATCAATCTAACAAACAATTTAGTTTTGGTAAGCCCTGAACTTGATGTTCAGGTACTATTCCTGGTTTGGAATGCTCAAGAAACACTGGAGGTTTCTTGGGGGCCATAAGGAATGCTTGGCCCAGCTTGGCTTCTTGAAAGACAAGCATCTTACCCACTATACTATTTATCTGGCACATGGAATCCCGTAGTTTTAAGTAGTCTTCTTAACCAATGAACAGTATGCTTTTGATTCTCTGGTATCTGTTTCGATTAAATATATTCTCAGAATATTTAAATGTATTTGAATATTTATATAAATTCTTAGGATAGTACTTATAATTAGTACTTATAATGATACTATAAGGCACACGTTTTTTAAAAGAGAACATAAGCTTAGCAAAATACAAGTCCAATTTTAACATTTCTGTATCACTGCCATGTTTGCAAATTAAACTTACATAAAAACATTTATTTTAACAAAATATCAATACCAGAGCTTTCAGATAATAAAAGACTATTAAAGTGTATGAGACACAACACTATTAATAAGGTCAACTATTAGTTCACATTTTAAATATATTTAACAATTACAAGTGGTGAATACAGTAAAAAATTATTTGCTTAAATAAGAGAAGTGGTCATAGGTTAACAATGTATTTATCTCAGCACATGTGTTCAATGTAAACTATTTTATATTGGCTAGGATATTTTGTCATCATCACCGTTGTTACTAATTCTATTATTATTATAAAACAATCCTTCCCTTTAAGAAGAAAGTTGACTTGTATGGAAAGATTCCATTCCTTTGGGAATGAACTCATGCATATTAGTCAAAAGGTTTTATATTTATTTGTATTTCAATCCTATGATATTATATTTATTATCTATTCTCCTTAAGTCAGAGATAACAATGCCAACACAACATCTATTCACTCCACTCACAATTACTTTAAAAATAATGTATCTTGTTGGTAATTCTTCTGTATTACATATAAGAAAATGTATAAAGATAATTCTAATATATGCATAACGGGTAAAATATATCAAGACTTATATAAGTGTTGTATCTTATTGGATATTCTATTTTTTATTTCTTGGAATTTTTAATTTTTGGTTCCTTTCAGTCTATTTTATCTTTTGCCATCCATAATCATAACTGATTCTTTTGAATAAACAAATAAAATTTTCCTGGAGTTAGACAGATATAGAAAAGTGTATTAACTCAACTTTTTTCTTTTTTTTTCATTTATTGCTGTCTATATTCTGAAATATTTTTTATTTTGGGTTTTGGGGGTACATCTTATGGCATTTGGGTTACTCCTGGTTCTGAAATCACTCCTAGCAGGCTTGGGAAACCATATTGGATATCAGGTATCAAACCTCGAACTGTACTGGGTCGACAGCATGCAAAAAAAAAATGTTCTATTGCTGTGCTGTGACTTTGGCCCCAGAAAGCAGTTTTATAATAATTAATTGTATATAATTTAAGAATTCTCATTTACATGCAAGCTACTTATGACATATATGATAATTCCATAAATATATTATTTTATTCATAGATAAAGCTATGGAATAGGTAAATTTAAGAAGGCAAATGTAAAAGAGAAAGAGAATGATAATAGGTTTGAGTGATTATAGTAACTGGAGAGAGAATTAAATGCGTGGAATAAATGGTATCAGCTTAAAATATCAAATAACTTAGATCTTTATTATATTATCTTAAAATATATTTTATGTCAGATATTGACATCCAAGAAATAAATAAGTTTAGCTAGAGTGTTGATAGTACTAGGAGAGGGGCAGAAAGAGATCTCTGGACTCTTAATTTCTAAGTTACCTTCAGTTTCAGAAAATACAGGTAGTCCTGTATTCTATCCTTTATCTGCACTTCTGCAGGAGAAAGACAATCAGCAGATTTTGGCTTAGATTCCTCTTTCATCACACATCCCTTTATGATATGTAAAGACCCACTTAGGCTTGATTAACATTTAATAGGTATTTACCTGTTGGTAGTGTCCTTTCTCCTACATTGATTGTTCCAGAACAGTAAATACCGTATGTTTAGGGCAGACAAGGCTTGGAAGTTCACAAGGCTGGGAGATCCCTGACCCCATACTTTTCTTCATTATGTCTGTCATTTTTTTTTCATCCTTGGACACCCCTATTTCAGGACCATTCAACAGGAGGTAACTTCTAGCAATTTGTGCCTAAACAGGAACCAAGATTGTATATAGATATATGTTTTTATTCTTGTAAAGAAAAAAAATTATAACAGTTAGAGAGAACATTATTTTCTTATGCCTAATTATACTGGGAAGGCTTTCCAGTTTTTCACCATTGAGTATGATGTTATGTGTGAGTTTGTGTTAAATGGCCTGGATTATTGAGTAAAATAGTTTATATCACCTTTTTATTAAGAGTTGCCATCCCACAGTTGTTGGGTCTTCTCAATTCATTTTTTATAATTATTGCTATTATCTTATGGTTTTTATGTTTTCCTTTTTATGGCAAATTTAGTTGTTGAGGTGTAAATCAATTCAACATTGAATACCCGAAATATATTGTACTTGGTAACGGTTTGTGAAATTTTTGATGTTTTTGGATTCAATGTTGTCATATTTTGATAAGGATCTTTGTATCAATGTTAACCAGAATATAGGTCAGTAGATTTTTATCCTTAGTCGTGTCTGCATGCTTTGGTGATGGGTAATATCTGTTTCTCTGTCTTTCTGGAAGAGCCTTAAAACAATTCAGAGTAGGTAATTTTTAAGGGCTTGGAAGAAATTGCTATTATACCCATCTAGAACTCGACTTTTTTTAGGAGATATTTAGACTTTTGGTCTGGGAAAAATTTTGGTTTTCATTTAAATTTTTTGATAGTTATTAGTCTGTTTAGGTGCCCTCTCTTCTTTTGTTTACACTTTAATGAATAGATTGACAAAATAAGTATATTTCTTCTAGTTTATTCAATTTTATAACATAAAAGTTTTCATAGTTATTTTTGAGTATCCTTTGAATCTCTGTGGTATCTGTTGTAAAGTCTCAATTTTTATTTCTGTTTTGCTTTAGTATAACTTCTTCTTTTCTTTTTTTTTTGTGAAATTAGTTAATATTTTGTGAGTCTTGTTTCTTTTTTTAAAGAACTACTTTTGGATTTATTGACCTCTTCAATTGTTTTTTAGTTTCCATTTTATTTATTTATGCCCTATGATTTATTATTTTACTTTTTCTGTTTCATTGTATTTCCTTATTGTATTTTTATTGGTTGGTTGGTTTTACCCTACGTGTTTCAAGATATTTTTTCATTTGGTCATTTTTTTTTTTGCTTCATAAAGAATTTTGTCTCCTAAGAACTTTTCTCTTAACATAATAAATCTTTTCCAGAGTTTGGTATATTTCTTATTTGTTTCTAGTAATATGACATATTTCTCATTGCCTATAACTACTGGTTGTTCAGTAACAAGTTGCTTATTTTTCAAGTCTTCCTTTAGGTATATTAATAGCAATTTTAACTACGTTGACTTGCTTTGTTCTGATTTTATTGTTGCTATTTTGTTTCTTTTGTTTTATTTTATTTTGGGGTCACACCCAGCTATGGTCATGACTTACTCCTGGATTTACACTCAGGAATCACTTTTTCATGATTCTGGAGAGTCATAAGTGGAACCCTAATAATTGAACTCAGGCAAGGTGGTTCCCTAACCATTTTTGTATCGTCATGCCTTATTACTCCACCCTTTACAAACTGTTTTCCTGCAATATTGTTTTCCAGACTGTGACTTTGAGTCTTTGTTTATCATAACTATACAGATTGTTTCTCAAAGGCATCATAAAGATAAGTTAAGTTTTCTGATACATACTGACTCTCTATTTCTTTAAGTGAGTCCACACCGTTGATTTTCTTGAGATTATTATTATGAAGTATTTAACTTTTACCTGTCACCATTTTGTTTCTGTCTGTGAAATCTCTCTGGTCTTCTTTTAATCTTAATAACAAAGTTTCTAATTGAATTACTATAAGATATAGTTACAAAATTGTTCATGGTTGAGTCTCAGTCAAACAATAACCAACAGCCATTTCTTCACAATTGCACATTTCCTATCAAATTCTCAATTTTCCTTTCTGCTTCCTCACTGTACAAGTCCCTGCCTGCCTCTTTGGCTATCTATTTTGACAGGGACCAATTATATCTTTTGAATCTGGATGCATGCATTCTTGGAATTTCAGTTATGGTTTTCTTGACTAGTTGCTTTTTAATCTTGACTTTTTGGTCATTGGGAACTTTGATAAATCTTGTACTCTTTAAATAACTTACTTTTGGGGGGGTGGGCCACACCCAGTGTCACTCAGGGGTTACTACTGGCTATACACTCAGAAATTGTTCCTGGCTTGGGACCCTATGGTATACCAGGGGATTGAACCATAGTCAGTCCTAGGCTAGCACGGGTGCTTCCACAACCACTCTGGCCCCCAAGTTATGATTTTCTTGACCAGTTGTTTTTTAATCTCACCTTTTTGTTCATTGGGAACTTTGATATCTTTTGAGCTCTTTAATTCTCAGTTATGATTTTTTTGACTAATTATTGCTCAACTTCATTTTTTTGTTCACAGGGAACTTTGATAACTCTGAAACCCATACTGTTTATTTATTAACAAAATATTCTCCATCCTTAGTTGTTTTTTACAGGTTCTCTACATCTCTATTTTGAGACTAACATTTTTTCTCTCACCTGCTACAATCTGTTTCTGTGGTATTTCATTAATTTTTTCATTTCACTTACTACAGTCTTTCATTCTATTCCCACTGATCATATCTTAATCACTTTCTCTTTACTTTCACTTGTTATTTTAAACTATTTTTGGGATAATGTGATTTACAATATAATACTCTTAATCATAATTTTGATGCATTTTGGGGGCTCACAACTGGCGGCACTCACGGGTTAACTCTGGGGGACCATACTGGATGCTGGGATTCAAACCAACATCTGTCCTGGATCAGCTACAGACAGGGCAAACACCCTACCGCTGTGCTATCTCTCTGGCCCCTAATTTTGATGCATTTTGATGCATTTATCATTCTACGTCCAAAACCACTTCCTTCCAGTAATACCCTAAGTACTCATTTAGTACCCCCATCTTAATTTTTGATGACTGGTTGTATATTGATTTCTTATTATGCTTCATCTGTGAGATATCTTTCTCTCTTTGAAAATGATAAAACAAGCACTCATGTACAAACACACATACACACACTTTACTTTCTTATGCTTTATATACTATTGAATCCTTGTTTTTTTGAGCTCATTAAGCATCCTCACTGTGATGTCACTAAATCTTGTTACCTTGAATGTAATAGAAATGTGTTCAACTGTTAGAAATTTCCTGAAGATTTTCTTCACACACTGAGCTTGGTCAGATTCTTTATGGCTTACCCATTAGGTTTGCTATGTCCCGAGAGTGAATCTTTGTAAAACCACACCCTTGAAAGCTCTCTGATATATTGGGTTAAATGTTGTGGGTTCTTTCCCTTGCTGTCAGTTGTTTTCATGAGAATTTTTCAGTTTCTGAGTATGATCCCTAATATGAAGTATAATAAAAATTTCAATGCCATCTTGGCCCTGGTTCTTTTCTGAATGCAGTATTATTTATTTATTTACTTATTTATTTTGGTTTTTGGGCCACACACAGTAACACTCAGGGGTTTCTCCTGGCTCTGTACTCAACAACCACTCCTGCCAGGCTTGGGAAAATATATGGAATGCCAGGAATCTAACCCAGTTTCATTCCAGGTTAACCATGTGCAAGGCAAATGCCCTACCGCTATGCTATCTCTCTGGTTCCTGAATGCAATTTTAAATACTGTGATTTAGTTTTGCTTATTTGTCTGTGGGGTCACACCCAGTGATGTTCTGAGCTTACTCCTGACTCTGAACTCCTGAATCAGAGAGATCGAATCTTATGTGGTACCAGGAATCAAACACTTCTGCTATATTCAAAGCAAATACCCTACTTATATCCTCTCTTTTCAGCCCAAAGTTGTATAAATTCTTACAATAATATTTGCCACATTATTAGAGATTTTTTTTATTTTGGCTATCAATGGAGGTAAGAATAAGGTGTTAATTGCAGAAAACATTTGACAGCAACCAAAGTTATAACAGTCTATGTAATCAACATGCAAGGAGATTCTTTAAGAAGATATAATGAGTTTAATGGTTGCACAGCTGTGTACTCAAATGCAGCATGGGAGCTAAGATATGATGGAGGGGGGCAGGTAG